>JBBGZY010003037.1:0-272500 GCA_037952925.1 Lithobates clamitans | reverse complement strand
TGTGTGTGTATACTGTGTGATTGTATACTGTGTGTGTGTATACTGTGTGATTGTATACTGTGTGTGCATGTATGTGTATACTGTGTGATTGTATACTGTGTGATTGTATACTGTGTGATTGTATACTGTGTGATTGTATACTGTGTGTGTGTATACTGTGTGATTGTATACTGTGTGTGTGTATACTGTGTGATTGTATACTGTGTGTGTGTGTATACTGTGTGGCCCCATAATCTCCTATTGCCCGGGGGCCCCATGAGTTGTCAGTCCGCCCCTAGGTGTATGGGGCCTAAGAATGACACAGGGACAATTGTTTCACCAAAGTGACTCTATGAGATCATTGCTACAAATGTATCTGTTCTGTGGGCCGGAATGTTACATTGTATACTTTTTTGTACAGTATTTGACTTTATTGTAGCGGTTTTTTGCACTTCACTGAAGTCTTCTAAAAACAAATACACTTGCCGACCTGGCCTTTTCTGGCACTTTTTGTTTACAAGTAAAAATCATTCTTTTTGCTAGAAAACTACTTAGAATCTTCAAACATTATATATATTTTTTAGCAGAGACCCTAGAGAATAAAATGTCGATCATTAAAATATTTTATGCCACACGGTATTTGTGCATCGGTTTTCCAAACGCAATTTTTTTTTTTTGCAAAAAATACACTTTGATTACTTTTAATGCAAAAAAAAAAAAAAACACAATATGTAAGCCAATTTTTTGGTAATGTATAAAAGATTGTGTTCCGCAGAGTAAATAGATACCTAACATGTCGTGTTTTAAAATTGCGCACGCTTGTGGAATGGCGACAAACTACGATACTGATACTTTAAAATCCCCATAGGCGGTGGTTTAAACACTTGCCGACCAGCCGCCATCATTATACTGCGGCAGGTCGGCTTGTTCCCACAAATCGCCGTAGGTGTACATCAACTCCTTTAAGAGCGCTGCGTGGCAGGGGGACCCGATGTACGTGGCCGACAGCCGCGATGTCCACTGGCCACCCGCGATCACGGGAAAGAGAGCAAGAATGGGGATCTGTCAATGTAAACAGACAGATCCCCATTCTGACAGGGGAGGAGAGAGAGATCTGCTGTTCCTGGTGATTAGGAACATCTCTCTCCTCCTCCAGTCAGTCCCCTCCCCCACAGTTAGAAACACCTTTAACCCCTTGATCGCGCCCCTAGTTGTTAACGCCTTCCCTGCCAGTGACATTTACACAGTAATCAGTGCATTCTTATTGCAATACCGCATGCGGCCAGAGGCGGGGGGTGCCAGAGAGCCCCAGAAACGGCCGAAAAGGCCCGAGGGACACTTTGGCAAACCTCGGAAAGACTCCATTAACGAGCCTTTCCGAGGTTTGCAGAGGTCAGCCGAACTGTCTTTGGGCATTTCCGTGCATTTCCGAACGGCGCCAGTCGGCGACTTTCGGCTCTGCTCGGCTCCGGCGCCCCCCACCTCAGGCCAAAAGCGGTACTGCACACCACTTTTGGCCTGAATCCTGCTCGTTTTGCGAGACAACACTCGCAAACAGAGTTAGGATTTTTAGAACTACAGTGCTCGGTTTGCGAAACGCTTGTTAACCGCGTTACTCGCAAACCGAGGTTCCACTGTACACTTATTGGGATTTTTATTTACCCAAAATATGTAGCAAAATATATATTTGGCTAAATTTATGAAGAGATTTTCATTTTTTTAATATATTTTATTGGATGTTTTATAGCAGAAAGTAAAATTTATTTTATTTTTTTTCCAAAGTGTCGATATATTTATTTGTTTATAGCGCAAAAAATAAAAACCGCAGAGGTGATCAAATACCACCAAAATAAAGCTCTATTTGTGGGGAAAATAGGACATAGTTTTTAATTGGGTACAGCGTTGCACAATCGATTATTGCGATTTTTTTTTTACCCCTCTTAGCTTAGTGTGGGTTCACACTAACCACCTTACCATTCGATTGGGTTCCCCTATAGAAATCCTGCACATATTTATATTTTACCACACACATTATTTTCTGCTTTTTCCTTTTTTTCATTCATTCATTTTCATTTTCTTTATTTTATTTCATTCTGTTAGTGTCCTGGGCTGGCTTTCTTGCCACTCACGACATTTCTTTTTGGTATACAGATGTCGTATATGCATTACATTTAAAAAAAAAAAATGTTCATCATTATAGTTTGGCGCCCTTACAATACTTGATTGGATTCATTCGCCTCTAGTGCTTCGTTAGCATGGAGTCATTCGAGTGGGTACGTGATGTCATATACATTTTATTATCACTTCAGGCATGCACTCGTTGATTCATTTATCATTTTCCATTTTTTTTCAGTTTATTTTTTTTTATTTAATTTTTCTGTCAGTATACTTATTTATATTCCATCTTTATTTTTCATATTTTTTTTTCTTTTTGGACTGCAGCCCTTCTAACACTACTCACGTTCCAAATGGATGTTCTTTCTGACATATCTTTTTGTATTTTAAAATCAATATTTTTGTAAATACATCCAACTCTCAGCCCCTGATGAAGGTATCTGAATGTTGAATACTGGAAACGCGTCGGGCTTCAGGGCATACAACCCCTTGGGGAGTATTTAGGATGATTTGTATTTGTGCATATTCTTTTTTGTCTTCCATGTAAAGCATTGTATGTATTCTTGTTATGTGTTAATGGCACATGTTTTTTTACATTTTATACTATTTATTATTATTATTAATATTATACGAGATTTGTATAGCGCCAACAGTTTACTCAGCGCTTTACAATATAAAAGGGGGACAACACAATTACAGTACAGTTCAATACAAAAGGTACAGGAGGGCCCGGCTCGTAGAGCTTACATTCTAAAGGGAGGGGGTGGTGGTACAAAAGGTAATAGCTGTAAAGAATGATTTGATTGGGGTGGCTCAGGGACAGTTATGTGGGTGTGGGATAGGCTTCCCTGAATAAATGAGTTTTCAGGGATCTCCTAAAGGTGGACAGGGTAGGGGCTGATCGGACATACTGGGGCAGGGAATTCCAGAGGATGGGAGAGGCTCTGGAGAAGTCCTGAAGGCGAGCATGGGAGGAGGTAACAAGGGAGCTAGAGAGCAGGAGGTCCTGGGAGGAGCGGAGGGGGCGATTTGGGTGATATCTGCAGATGAGGTTGGTGATGTAGATGGGGGCGATGTTGTGAATGGCCTTGTATGTTGTGGTTAGCATTTTGAATTTTACACGGTGGGGTAGGGGAAGCCAGTGAAGGGATTGGCAGAGAGGAGCAGCAGTCACGGATCGATTAGTGAGGTGTATTAGTCCAGCAGCAGCATTCATAATAGACTGAAGGGGGAGGAGCCTGCATAAGGGTCGGCCATTAAGGAGAGAGTTGCAGTAGTCGAGGCGGGAAATAATCAAGGAGTGAATAAGTTGCTTTGTGGTGTCATTAGTCAGGAAGGGTGGAATTCTGGAGATGTTGCGGAGGTTAAGGCGGCAGGATTTAGCCAGTGATTGGATGTGGGGGCTGAAGGAGAGGTCAGAGTCAAGGATTACACCCAGGACCATGGCATGTGTGGAGGGACCAATGGTTGTGTTGTTGATATTAATGGTGAAGTCACAGGAGGGGGACCGTGAAGGAGGAAATATAACAAGCTCAGTTTTAGAAAGATTAAGTTTGAGGAAGTGTTGTGACATCCATACCGATATGTCATTCAGTAAGTTTGAGATCCTATTATTATTATTATTATTATTATTATTTGAGATACTATTATTATTATTATTATTATTATTATTATACAGGATTTATACAGCGCCAACAGTTTACACAGCGCTTTACAATATAAAAGGGAGACTATACAGTTATAATACAATAAAAGACAAGAGGATTAAGAGGGCCCTGCTCAGAAGAGCTTACAATCTAATAGGGTGGGGCAGGTGGTACAAAAGGTTGTAACTGTGGGGAATGAGCTGATGGAAGTGGTAGTAGATGAGTGGGAGACGTGATCGGCTTTCCTGAAGAGATGAGTTTTCAGGGATCGCCTGAAGGTAGCAAGAGTAGGGGATAGCCGGACAGGTTGAGGTAGTGAGTTCCAGAGGATGGGAGAGGCTCTGGAGAAATCCTGGAGACGAGCATGGGAGGAGGAGACGAGAGAGCTTGAGAGGAGGAGGTCTTGAGAAGAGCGGAGAGGACGATTTGGGTGATATTTGGAGAGAAGATTGGTGATGTAGCTCGGGGCAGAGTTGTGAATGGCTTTGTATGTTGTGGTTAGTATTTTGAATTTAATTTGTTGGGTGATCGGGAGCCAGTGTAGGGATTGGAGGAGAGGGTTGGCAGACACTGAGTGGAGGTCAGTGTAGGGATTGGAGGAGAGGGTTGGCAGACACTGAATGGAGACCAGTGTAGGGATTGGAGGAGAGGGTTGGCAGACACTGAATGGAGACCAGTGTAGGGATTGGAGGAGAGGGTTGGCAGACACTGAATGGAGACCAGTGTAGGGATTGGAGGAAAGGGTTGGCAGACACTGAGTGGAGGTCAGTGTAGGGATTGGAGGAGAGGGTTGGCAGACACTGAGTGGAGATCAGTGTAGGGATTGGAGGAGAGGGTTGGCAGACACTGAGTGGAGGTCAGTGTAGGGATTGGAGGAGAGGGTTGGCAGACACTGAATGGAGACCAGTGTAGGGATTGGAGGAGAGGGTTGGCAGACACTGAGTGGAGGTCAGTGTAGGGATTGGAGGAGAGGGTTGGCAGACACTGAGTGGAGATCAGTGTAGGGATTGGAGGAGAGGGTTGGCAGACACTGAGTGGAGGTCAGTGTAGGGATTGGAGAAGAGCTTTGGCAAACACTGAATGGAGACCAGTGTAGGAATTGGAGGAGAGGGTTGGCGGACACTGAATGGAGACCAGTGTAGGGATTGGAGGAGAGGGTTGGCAGACACTGAGTGGAGGTCAGTGTAAGGATTGGAGGAGAGGGTTGGCAGACACTGAATGGAGACCAGTGTAGGGATTGTAGGAGAGGGTTGGCAGACACTGAATGGAGACCAGTGTAGGGATTGTAGGAGAGGGTTGGCAGACACTGAATGGAGACCAGTGTAGGGATTGGAGAAGAGGGTTGGCAGACACTGAATGGAGACCAGTGTAGGGATTGGAGGAGAGGGTTGGCAGACACTGAATGGAGACCAGTGTAGGGATTGGAGGAGAGGGTTGGCAGACACTGAATGGAGACCAGTGTAGGAATTGGAGGAGAGGGTGGGCAGACACTGAATGGAGACCAGTGTAGGGATTGGAGGAGAGGGTTGGCAGACACTGAATGGAGACCAGTGTAGGGATTGGAGGAGAGAGTTGGCAGACACTGAATGGAGACCAGTGTAGGGATTGGAGGAAAGGGTTGGCAGACACTGAGTGGAGGTCAGTGTAGGGATTGGAGGAGAGGGTTGGCAGACACTGAGTGGAGATCAGTGTAGGGATTGGAGGAGAGGGTTGGCAGACACTGAATGGAGACCAGTGTAGGGATTGGAGGAGAGGGTTAGCAGACACTGAATGGAGACCAGTGTAGGGATTAGAGGAGAGGGTGGGCAGACACTGAATGGAGACCAGTGTAGGGATTGGAGGAGAGGGGTGGAGGACACTGAATGGAGACCAGTGTAGGGATTGGAGGAGAGGGTTGGCAGACACTGAATGGAGACCAGTGTAGGGATTGGAGGAGAGGGTTGGCAGACACTGAATGGAGACCAGTGTAGGGATTGGAGGAGAGGGTTGGCAGACACTGAATGGAGACCAGTGTAGGGATTGGAGGAGAGGGTTGGCAGACACTGAATGGAGACCAGTGTAGGGATTGGAGGAGAGGGTTGGCAGACACTGAGCGGTTGGTAAGGTGGATAAGTCTGGCAGCAGCATTCATGATAGATTGAAGAGGGGAGGAGCCTATGGAGAGGCCGGCCAATGAGAAGGGAGTTGCAATAGTCAAGGCGAGAGATAATAAGGGAGTGAATGATATATAGATATATTTTTTATCATTGAGTTAGTGGTCTGTCAAAGTTCCATATAGGGGATTATTTCTTCTTGCTTAATTGTCAGTTAAAGCGACGTAGTGCCGAATCGCGAAAAATGGCCTGGTCATTAAAGCGGGAGTTCCACACACTTTTAAGAGGCAGTTTTAAACAAAAGACCACCTTTCCACCCCTTGTTTTTAACCACTTCAATACCGGGGGGCACTTAGACACCTTCTCGCCCAGACCAATTTTCAGCTTTCAGCGTTGTCGCAATTTGAATGACAATTGCGCGGTCGTGCTACACTGTACACAAACAATTTTTTTATCATTTTGTTCCCACAAATAGAGCTTTCTTTTGGTGGTATTTGATCACCTCTGCGATTTTTATTTTTTGCACAACAAATAAAAAAAGACCGAAAATTTTTTAAAAAAACAAGTTTTTCTTTGTTTCTGTTAAAATTTTTTGTAAATAAGTATGTTTTCTTCTTCAATAACGGGCACTGATATGGCTGCACTGACGGGCACTGATATGGCGGCACTGATGGGCACCGATGAGGTGGCACCAATGAGGTGGCACTGATGAGGTGGTACTGACGGGCACTGATGATGGGCACTGATAGGCGGCACTGATGGGCACTGATAGGTGGCACTGATAGGTGGCACTGGTATGCGGCACTGATGGGCACTCATAAGTGGCACCGATGGGCACTCATAGGTGGCACTGAGGGGCACTCGTAGGTGGCATTGATGGGTACTTATGGGTGGCACTGATGGGTACTTATGGGTGGCACTGATAGGTGGCACAGATGGGCACTGATAGGTGGGCACTGATGGGCACAGATGGGCACTGACAGGTGGCACCGATGGACACTGATGGGTGGCACTGATGCCCCTAAGGGTGGCATTGCTGGGCATCACTGCAATATACTGGTGCCAATCAGTGCCCATTTGTGGGCACTGATTGGCACAGATTGGGCACTGGCTGGGCACATGTGGATGGCCATAGAGTACATACCTGGCCATCCACATGTTGCCCCTCTCCCTGGTCCTAGTGGCGATCCCTGGTGGTGTAGTGAGGGCATCTGAGGGGGGGCTGCGCTGATAAACAATCAGCGCAGACCCCCCTGTCAGGAGAGCCGCCGATCGGCTCTCCTCTATTCGCGTCTTCAGATGCGAGTGAGGAAAAGCTGATCAACAGTTCTTCCTATTGACATCGTGATCAGCCCTGATTGGACACGGCTGATCACGTGGTAAAGAGCCTCTGCCGGAGGCTCTTTACCAAGATTGGTGTAGCGGTGTGCCAGACTGACACACCGCTCCACCAATCGCCGCGATGTGCGCCCCCGCGGGCGCAGCGGCATGTTATCCTGCTGGACATCATATGACGCCCAGTCAGGATAATGGAACCACCATAGCAGATGACGGCCGGACGGGAAGTGGTTAAATAGTAAAAAAAAAAAAAAATTTCTAACATACCATATTATGAAGTACAGCCTGTACTTCCGATCCATTCCGGTCCGCGGCGCAGGACGTCACATCCTCTTCTTCGGTGAGCCCCCCCGCGCTGTCTTCTGGGACCTGTGTGTGTCCCATATCACAACCGCCCATTGACAAAGCGCCGCGCGACTCTCGCATGCGATAAACATTCACAAAGCGCTGCAAGGCTCCCTTAATAAAAATGGAGGCGCCTGCACCCGATCCGATGGACGGATCAGCCTCCGAGGGGGCGACATCGCTGGATCCCTGGACAGGTAAGTGTCCTTATTAAAAGTCAGCAGCTACACTGTTTGTAGATGCTGACTTAAAAAAAAAAAAAAAAATTGCGGGTGGAGCATCGCTATAAGGGGGAAAATCTTCTGGTCTGTAAGTGATTAAAAATTATTACAGGTTACCAGTTTAGAGTTACAGAGGAGGTCAGGCACTAAAATTAGCGCTCTCACTCTAACGTTTGCAGGAATACCTCACATGTGTGGTGCAAACACCGTTTACATATGCATGTGCGACTTACGTATGCGTTTGGGAAAGGGGCATTTTACTTTATTTTTTCTTATTTATTTTATTTTTTTATTTTTGCACTGCCCCTTTAAGTTTTTTTTTTCTTGTGATCACTTTTATTCTTATTATAAGGTATGTAAACACCCCTTGCAATAAAAATAAGGGATGACGGATCCTCTTTATGGAGAGATCCGGGGTCAATAAGACCCCAAATATCTTCTTTACCTTTAAAAGCAAAAGATCAAAAAAATTTTTTTGATCTTTTGCTTTAAAAAAAAGTTTTTTAATTGTTTACTTCTGCCCTAGACTGGAAGTGACATCATGACATCGCTCCGGTCCTCCAAGACCATAGAGGCTATCAGAGATGATTTGGTCTCTGGTAACCTCTATGGCCAGCCACGAGAGCTGTTGGGTCGTTTCTCAGGAGCGCCGGTAAAAACGGTAAGCCTGAGAAACACTAGTGAGCTGTGGGGGGAGGGGGTCAACACCTCCTGCTGCTTCTGAAAGCAAGCCAGTGGCCGCCGGCTGAAAAAAAATTACCAGGGTTTTGGTTGATAGCTTCCTCCATACACCTGGTAAACCATTTGCAAGCTGCAACGTATATATATACTGTGGAGATTGCAGTCATCAAGTGGCTATTTAAAAATGCTCAATCATTGGCTCATTCAGTGCCAACCAGGGCCCATCCTTTCATTAGGGATAGCAACCATTTGGTTTTTGAGGGTAGCAGGTGCCCCAGAGGCATGAGAATCGTCCACCAATCACTGGGTCCTTCAGCTTTCTCCAGCTGCTGTACACATTTGGGAAGTACATGGTGCTATAGATTATGGTACGGCTTTGATTATTATACAGTAAATGATTCTCTGCAGAGACCTTGCTCTCTTTGTTCAAGCAGTAGTCTCTCTGCGGAGGTCCTACACACCACCTTATAAGTCAGACTTAGAGCTCTCCATTCAGCGAGGAGAGTGAGCTCTCCCACAACCCCCAACCCCCCCTCCCCCCCGGGGGGAAGGGATGTCTGCATAGAGACTACTGCTTCCACATAGAGAACAAAGGTCCTTCTTTGCAGAGAATAATTCAGACTTATAGCTCTGCTGTCATCAATACTCATTCTCCTCGCTGAATGGAGAGCTCTAGCTCTGACATAGTAGGAGGGGTGTGCCAGACCTTTGCAGAGAGACTACTGCTTCCACACTGATACCAATGATGGGATGCTATTCCTCTCACTGACACCAACAATAGGACATTATTCCTCCCACTGATATCAATGATGGAGCACTATTCCTCCCACTGACACCAACGATGGGTCACTATTCCCCCCACTGACACCAATGATTGGGCACTATTCCTCCCACTGACACCAACGATGGGTCACTATTCCCCCCACTGACACCAATGATGGGGCGCTATTACTCCCACTGACACCAATGATTGGACACTATTCCTCCCACTGATATCAATGATGGGGCACTATTCCCCCCCACTGACACCAATGACGGGACACTATTCTTCCCACTGACACCAATGATGGGACACTATTCTTCCCACTGATATCAATGATGGGGCACTGTTCCTCCCACTGACACCAATGATGGGACACTATTCTTCCCACTGATATCAATGATGGGGCACTATTCCTCCAACTGACACCAATGATGAGGCACTATTCCTCCCACTGACACCAATGATGGGACACTATTCCTCCCACTGATACCAATGATGGGACACTATTCCTCCACTGACACCAAAGATAGGGCATTGTTTACTCCCACTGGATGCCAAGACATTTTCTACGTCCACAGGCCACAGTCTGGCACCCGTAAAATCTGAAGGACAATAAACTGGCCCCTTGTTTAGAAAGTTTGGAAACCCCTGGTATAAACTATTGTTGGTGCTGGTTATGCCAGGGGCACCCCAGCCCCCCGGGGGATGTCTCTGTCATGGTGCTCAGGGGTGGAACCTGTGTCCATAGTGCTCCAGTAAGTCCAGCCTATGCTGGGTAGATGTGAGTACAGGTTCTCCCCCACCATGAGGCTGTACACATGGAGGACATGCAGCCCAGCATTCTACACAACACGTCTACATTCATTTGCTGGAGCAGCCATAGTTATCTTCCTTCTAGTGATGGACTACAGAATCCAGCAGTGCTCACCCCATATGTGTACATGCACAGAGGTGTGTACCAGCACTCCAGTGAGGGAGGGGGAACACTGCTCAACTTGGTTGGCAACATGAGCCCAACTTCATGAATTAAAGTGCTGGGTGTACTTCACCTGGTTGTAGCCTTGTGCCCTCAGGCATGGCTCTGCACACTATATGTACCAGGCATGGGAACCCATGAGCTGCCCTATAGGATGCTATAGTGTCACACATACAACTAGAGCCACACAGACACAATTTCTTTGTGTCTCCAGCAGCCTCCGTCCTCCATCCTCCCACTTGCCCCCACCCTCTCCTCTGTGTGCGGAGGATGCCGGGAGACGTTTGCTAGAAGTGTGTAGGCGACAAGACTCTATAAATAGCCGTGTCTCTCAGTCTGATCATTGCACCAATCTCTATACTCCACAATCCATCATCCGGGGATGTGCGGCCCGCAACGTGTACACCCCAAACACGCACACCCCGTACATACTTCACCAATAAACTGCTGTGTACCATCTATGTACCCTCTATGTACCATCCATGTACCCTCTATGTACCAACCATGTACCCTCTATGTACCAACCATGTACCTTCTATGTACCAACCCTGTACCCTCTATGTACCAACCATGTACCCTCTATGTACCAACCCTGTACCCTCTATGTACCAACCCTGTACCCTCTATGTACCAACCATGTACCAACCATGTACCCTCTATGTATCAACCATGTACCCTCTATGTACCAACCATGTACCTTCTATGTACCAACCCTGTACCCTCTATGTACCAACCATGTACCCTCTATGTACCAACCCTGTACCCTCTATGTACTAACCATGTACCCTCTATGTACCAACCATGTACCATCTATGTACCCTCTATGTACCAACCATGTACCCTCTATGTACCATCCATGTACCCTCTATGTACCAACCATGTACCCTCTATGTACCAACCATGTACCAACCATGTACCCTCTATGTACCATCCATGTACCCTCTATGTACCAACCATGTACCCTCTATGTACCAACCATGTACCTTCTATGTACCAACCCTGTACCCTCTATGTACCAACCATGTACCCTCTATGTACCAACCCTGTACCCTCTATGTACCAACCCTGTACCCTCTATGTACCAACCATGTACCAACCATGTACCCTCTATGTATCAACCATGTACCCTCTATGTACCAACCATGTACCTTCTATGTACCAACCCTGTACCCTCTATGTACCAACCATGTACCCTCTATGTACCAACCCTGTACCCTCTATGTACTAACCATGTACCCTCTATGTACCAACCATGTACCAACCATGTACCATCTATGTACCCTCTATGTACCAACCATGTACCCTCTATGTACCATCCATGTACCCTCTATGTACCAACCATGTACCCTCTATGTACCAACCATGTACCAACCATGTACCCTCTATGTACCATCCATGTACCCTCTATGTACCAACCATGTACCCTCTATGTACCAACCATGTACCCTCTATGTACTAACCATGTACCCTCTATGTACCAACCATGTACCCTCTATGTACCAACCCTGTACCCTCTATGTACTAACCATGTACCCTCTATGTACCAACCATGTACCCTCTATGTACTAACCATGTACCCTCTATGTACCATCTATGTACCCTCTATGTACCAACCATGTACCCTCTATGTACTATCCATGTACCCTCTATGTACCAACCATGTACCCTCTATGTACCAACCATGTACCCTCTATGTACCATCTATGTACCCTCTATTTACCAACCATGTACCCTCTATGTACCAACCATGTACCCTCTATGTACCAACCATGTACCCTCTATGTACCAACCATGTACCCTCTATGTATCAACCCTGTACCCTCTATGTACCAACCATGTACCCTCTATGTACCAACCATGTACCCTCTATGTACCAACCATGTACCCTCTATGTACCAACCCTGTACCCTCTATGTACCAACCATGTACCCTCTATGTACCAACCATGTACCCTCTATGTACCAACCATGTACCCTCTATGTACCAACCCTGTACCCTCTATGTACCAACCATGTACCCTCTATGTAACAACCATGTACCCTCTATGTACCAACCATGTACCTTCTATGTACCATCCATTTACCCTCTATGTACCAACCATGTACCCTCTATGTACCAACAATGTACCCTCTATGTAACAACCATGTACCCTCTATGTACCAACCATGTACCCTCTATGTAACAACCATGTACCCTCTATGTACCAACCATGTACCTTCTATGTACCATCCATTTACCCTCTATGTACCAACCATGTACCCTCTATGTACCAACCATGTACCCTCTATGTAACAACCATGTACCCTCTATGTACCAACCATGTACCCTCTATGTACCAACCATATACCCTCTATGTACCAACCATGTACCCTCTATGTACCAACCCTGTACCCTCTATGTACCAACCATGTACCCTCTATGTACTAACCATGTACCCTCTATGTACCAACCATATACCCTCTATGTACCAACCCTGTACCCTCTATGTACCAACCATGTACCCTCTATGTACCAACCCTGTACCCTCTATGTACCAACCATGTACCCTCTATGTACCAACCATGTACCCTCTATGTACCAACCTTGTACCCTCTATGTACTAACCATGTAACCTCTATGTATCAACCATGTACCCTCTATGTACCAATCATGTACCCTCTATGTACTATCCATGTACCATCTATGTACTATCCATGTACCCTCTATGTACCAACCATGTACCCTTTATGTATCAACCATGTACCCTCTATGTACCAATCATGTACCCTCTATGTACTATCCATGTACCCTCTATGTACTATCCATGTACCCTCTATGTACTATCCATGTACCCTCTATGTACTATCCATGTACCCTCTATGTACCAATCATGTACCCTCTATGTACTATCCATGTACCATCTATGTACTATCCATGTATCCTCTATGTACCAACCATGTACCATCTATGTACTATCCATGTGCCCTCTATGTACTATCCATGTACCATCTATATACTATCCATGTACCATCTATGTACTATCCATGTACCATCTATGTACTATCCACGTATTCTCTATGTACTATCCATGTACCATCTATGTACTATCCACGCATTCTCTATGTACTATCCATGTACCCTTTATGTACCAACCATGTGCCCTCTATGTACTATCCATGTGCCCTCTATGGTCTATCCATGTACCCTCTATGTACCAACCATGTACCCTCTATGTACCAACCATGTACCCTCTATGTACCAACCATGTACCCTCTATGTACCAACCATGTACCCTCTATGTATCAACCCTGTACCCTCTATGTACCAACCATGTACCCTCTATGTACCAACCATGTACCCTCTATGTACCAACCATGTACCCTCTATGTACCAACCCTGTACCCTCTATGTACCAACCATGTACCCTCTATGTACCAACCATGTACCCTCTATGTACCAACCATGTACCCTCTATGTACCAACCCTGTACCCTCTATGTACCAACCATGTACCCTCTATGTACCAACCATGTACCTTCTATGTACCATCCATTTACCCTCTATGTACCAACCATGTACCAACCATGTACCAACCATGTACCCTCTATGTACCAACCATGTACCCTCTATGTACCAACCATGTACCCTCTATGTACCAACCATCTACCCTCTATGTACCAACCCTGTACCCTCTATGTATCAACCCTGTACCCTCTATGTACCAACCATGTACCCTCTATGTACCAACCATGTACCCTCTATGTAACAACCATGTACCCTCTATGTACCAACCATGTACCCTCTATGTACCAACCATATACCCTCTATGTACCAACCATGTACCCTCTATGTACCAACCCTGTACCCTCTATGTACCAACCATGTACCCTCTATGTACTAACCATGTACCCTCTATGTACCAACCATATACCCTCTATGTACCAACCCTGTACCCTCTATGTACCAACCATGTACCCTCTATGTACCAACCCTGTACCCTCTATGTACCAACCATGTACCCTCTATGTACCAACCTTGTACCCTCTATGTACTAACCATGTAACCTCTATGTATCAACCATGTACCCTCTATGTACCAATCATGTACCCTCTATGTACTATCCATGTACCATCTATGTACTATCCATGTACCCTCTATGTACCAACCATGTACCCTCTATGTATCAACCATGTACCCTCTATGTACCAATCATGTACCCTCTATGTACTATCCATGTACCCTCTATGTACTATCCATGTACCCTCTATGTACTATCCATGTACCCTCTATGTACCAATCATGTACCCTCTATGTACTATCCATGTACCATCTATGTACTATCCATGTACCCTCTATGTGCTATCCATGTATCCTCTATGTACCAACCATGTACCATCTATGTACTATCCATGTACCCTCTATGTACTATCCATGTACCATCTATATACTATCCATGTACCATCTATGTACTATCCATGTACCATCTATGTACTATCCACGCATTCTCTATGTACTATCCATGTACCCTCCATGTACCAACCATGTACCAACCATGTACTATCTATGCACTATCCATGTTCCAACCACGTACAAACCATTTACCCTCTATGTATTATCCATGTATCCTCTACGTACTATCTATGTACCATCTATGTACCAACCATGTACCCTCTATGTACTATCCATGTACCCTCTATGTACTATCCATGTAACCTCTATGTACTATCCGTGTACCAACCATGTACCCTCTATGTACCATCTGTGTACTATCCATGTACCCTCTATGTACTATCCATGTACCCTCTATGTACTTTCCATGTACTCCCTATGTACCATCCATGTACTCTCTAACTACTACTTATGTACCCTCTATGTACCATCCATGTACCTTCTATGTACTATCCATGTACCATCTATGTACCATCCATGTACCATCTATGTACTATCCATGTATCCTCTACGTACTATCCATGTACCCTCTATGTACTATCCATGTATCCTCTATGTACTATCCATGTACCCTCTAGGTACTATCCATGTACCCTCTACGTACTATCCATGTACCCTCCATGTGCCAACCATGTACCATCCATGTACCAACCATGTACTATCTATGTACTATCTATGTACCATCCATGTACCAACCATGTACCATCTATGCACTACCCATGTACCAACCATTTACCCTCTATGTATTATCCATGTATCCTCTATGTACTATCTATGTACCATCTATGTACCAACCAAGTACCCTCTATGTACTATCCATGTACCCTCTATGTACTATCCATGTACCCTCTATGTACTATCTATGTACCCTCTATGTACTATCCATGTACCCTCTATGTGATATTCATGTACCATCTATAGACCATCCATGTTCCATCCATGTACCATCTATGTACCATCCATGCATTCTCTATGTACTATCTATGTACCCTCAATATACCAACCATGTACCATCTATGTACCACCCATGCATCCTCCATGTACCATCTATGCACCCTCCATGTACCATCTTTATATTATCCATGTACCATCTATGTACCCTCTATGTATCTTCCATATACAATAAATATACCATCTATGTATCTTCTTTGTACTCTCTACGTTCCATCTATGTACCATTCATATACCATCTATACACACTCTATGTATCCTCTATGTACTGTGAGATTGGGGTGATTAAACCCAAGTGGTAGGTGTGTTTACAATGAGTTGCGCCACTCCAAACTGTATTTTAGGGCATGACACCCCACTTATATTCTATAAATGGAAAGGTCACATGTACATCCCTTGCCCATGCAGGAGCTTCTTCCACACAATATGCACAAATGAAAATACCGAGCCACCTGGCTCACTTGTTGGCAGCAGTGCTTCTGCTATTACCAGTTCCTTTGACTGTGTTATCGTGCTCTCCTGGAACACTTGGCTCCTACCAACCCGGGGGGGGCAGGGGTGCGGGTGACCCGACCAACCAGAGTGGCTGTGGTTGCGCTGTTTGTGCTGCTCCCCTCCCCCCCAAAATATACCACCAGCTGCCGCTGCTTGGCTCTCTGCCTTTAGTTGCAGCGCCCTGCTGCACAGCCCACCTCTGGCCTATGGATTGGGGTTCTCCTGACACCCCACTTCTGGAACTGAGACCTGCTGTCTCTTGGCTTCTGGCTGGGCCCTCTGACCCATCGATGAGACCTCTATCTTGTTACTTCTGGCTGGGCCCCCTGACCCATCGATGAGACCTCTATCTTGTTACTTCTGGCTGGGGCCCTCTGACCCATCGATGAGACCTCTATCTTGTTACTTCTGGCTGGGCCCTCTGACCCATCGATGAGACCTCTATCTTGTTACTTCTGGCTGGGCCCTCTGACCCATCGATGAGACCTCTATCTTGTTACTTCTGGCTGGGGCCCTCTGACCCATCGATGAGACCTCTATCTTGTTACTTCTGGCTGGGCCCTCTGACCCATCGATGAGACCTCTATCTTGTTACTTCTGGCTGGGCCCTCTGACCCATCAATGAGACCTCTATCTTGTTACTTCTGGCTGGGGCCCTCTGACCCATCGATGAGACCTCTATCTTGTTACTTCTGGCTGGGCCCCCTGACCCATCGATGAGACCTCTATCTTGTTACTTCTGGCTGGGCCCTCTGACCCATCGATGAGACCTCTATCTTGTTGCTTCTGGCTGGGCCCTCTGACCCTGGTGAGACCTTCCGTCTCTCACACTGGAAGTGGTCTCCAAACTGGGAGCTCTGAGCTATCCTCAGACCTGAGTATATAATGACCCCCCCCCCCACCTGTGGACACAGCCAGGTTGCAGGGATCTAGCAAAACCCGGACACAGGTTTGAGAGTTCCAATCCAGAACTACAGAATCTGGAGAAAGTCAAAAACAGCTTCACCTCCACTCAGGAATGTCGGTTCTGAACCTCAAATCAACCCTGAATGCGGATCCTGGGGCACATTTTCCTTTATTCTTACAGTGACAGAGCATCCCTATGTCACAGTACCAGCCATGTACCCTCTATGTACCATCTTTTATGTACCACCTTTGCATCTTTTATGTACCATCTTTGTACCATCCTTGTGCCAACGTTGTACCCTCTAAGTCCCATCAACGTACTCTCTATTGACCCTCAATGTACCATAAATGTACCCTCTATGCACCATCTTTGTACCATCCATTTACCCTCTATGTACCATCTTTGTACCATCCATTTACATCTTTGTACCGCCCATGATCTTTGTGCCATTTATGTATCATCTTGGTACCATCCATGTATTCTCTATGTACCATCTTTGCAACTTTTATGTACCATCTTTGTATTTTTTATGTACCATCTTTGTACCCCCCATGATCTTTGTACCATCCATGTATCATCTTGGTACCATCCATATACCCTCTGTGTACCATGTTTGTATCTTCTATGTACCATCTTTGCATTTTTTATGTACCAACTTTGTACCCTCTAAGTCCCATCAATGTACCCTCCATGGACCCTCAATGTACCATCCATGTGCCCTCTAAGTACCATCTCTGTACCATATTTGCTCCATCTATGTACCCCCTATATACCTTCTTTGTTCAACAACTCCATACCAAATTACTTTTTAACCCTAAAGGTTTACCAAAGAATCATCGTATCTGCAATGTATGATGGTGATTGTATTACAGGTGTGATCCATGGGGGAGGAACCGGGAGGTGCAAAGTCTTCATTCATCTTTATGTTCCTCATACACTCACCGACCACTTTATTAGGTCCCCCTTGCTAGTAGCGGGTTGGACCCCCTTTTGCCTTCATTCTTGGTGGCATAGATACAACAAGGTGTTGAAAACGTTCCTCAGAGATTTTCCTCCATAGTGACCTGATAACATCACACAGTGGCTGCAGATTTGTCAGCTGCACATCCATGATGCCGATCTCCCGTTCCACCACATCCCAAAGGTGCTCTATTGGATGAGATGTGGTGAGTGTGGAGGCCATTGGAGTACACGGACCTCATTGTCCAGTGGTGAGATGATTGGAGCTTTGTGACATGGTGCATTATCCTGCTGGAAGGAGCCATCAGAAGATGGGGACACTGTAGTCATAAAGGGATGGACATGGTCAGCAACAATACTCAGGGGGGCCGTGGTGTGTAAACCCCATCCCCCACACCATTACACCCCCACCACCAGCCTGAACCGGTGATATCCCATCCCCCACACCATTACACCCCCACCACCAGCCTGAACCGGTGATACCCCATCCCCCTCACCATTACACCCCCACCACCAGCCTGAATTAGTGATACCCCATCCCCCACACCATTACACCCCCCACCAGCCTGAACCGGTGATATCCCATCCCCCACACCATTACACCCCCACCACCAGCCTGAACCAGTGATACCCCACACCATTACACCCCCACCACCAGCCTGAACCGGTGATATACCATCCCCCACACCATTACACCCCCACCAACAGCCTGAACCGGTGATATCCCATCCCCCACACCATTACACCCCCACCACCAGCCTGAACCGGTGATATCCAATCCCCCACACCATTACACCCCCACCACCAGCCTGAACCGGTGATATCCCATCCCCCACACCATTACACATCCACCACCAGCCTGAACCGGTGATACCCCATCCCCCACATCATTACACCCCCACCACCAGCCTGAACCGGTCATATCCCATCCCCCACACCATTACACCCCCACCACCAGCCTGAACCGGTGATATCCCATCCCCCACACCATTACACCTCCACCACCAGCCTGAACCGGTGATATCCCATCCTCCACACCATTACACCCCCACCACCAGCCTGAACCGGTGATATCCCATCCCCCACACCATTACACCCCCACCACCAGCCTGAACCGGTGATATCCCATCCCCCACACCATGACACCACCACCACCAGCCTGAACCGGTGATACCCCATCCCCCTCACCATTACACCCCCACCACCAGCCTGAACCAGTGATATCCCATCCCCCACACCATTACACCCCCACCACCAGCCTGAACCGGTGATATCCCATCCCCCACACCATTACACCCCCACCACCAGCCTGAACCGGTGATACCCCATCCCCCACACCATTACACCCCCACCACCAGCCTGAACCGGTGATATCCCATCCCCCACACCATTACACCCCCACCACCAGCCTGAACCAGTGATAGCCCATCCCCCACACCATTACACCCCCACCACCAGCCTGAACCGGTGATACCCCATCCCCCACACCATTACATCACCACCACCAGCCTGAACCGGTGATATCCCATCCCCCACACCATTACACCCCCACCACCAGCCTGAACCAGTGATACCCCACCCCCCACACCATTACACCCACACCACCAGCCTGAACTGGTGATATCCCATCCCCCACACCATTACACCCCCACCACCAGCCTGAACCGGTGATACCCCATCCCCCACACCATTACACCCCCACCACCAGACTGAACCGGTGATATCCCATCCCCCACACCATTACACCCCCACCACCAGACTGAACCGGTGATACCCCATCCCCCACACCATTACACCCCCACCACCAGCCTGAACCGGTGATACCCCATCCCCCACACCATTACACCCCCACCACCCGCCTGAACTGGTGATATCCCATCCCCCACACCATTACACCCCCACCACCAGCCTGAACCGGTGATATCCCATCCCCCACACCATTACACCCCCACCACCAGCCTGAACCGGTGATACCCCATCCCCCACACCATTACACCCCCACCACCAGCCTGAACCGGTGATACCCCATCCCCCACACCATTACACCCCCACCACCAGCCTGAACCGGTGATATCCCATCCCCCACACCATTACACCCCCACCACCAGCCTGAACCAGTGATAGCCCATCCCCCACACCATTACACCCCCACCACCAGCCTGAACCGGTGATACCCCATCCCCCACACCATTACATCACCACCACCAGCCTGAACCGGTGATTTCCCATCCCCCACACCATTACACCCCCACCACCAGCCTGAACCAGTGATACCCCACCCCCCACACCATTACACCCACACCACCAGCCTGAACCGGTGATATCCCATCCCCCACACCATTACACCCCCACCACCAGCCTGAACCGGTGATACCCCATCCCCCACACCATTACACCCCCACCACCAGCCTGAACCGGTGATACCCCATCCCCCACACCATTACACCCCCACCACCAGACTGAACCGGTGATATCCCATCCCCCACACCATTACACCCCCACCACCAGACTGAACCGGTGATACCCCATCCCCCACACCATTACACCCCCACCACCAGCCTGAACCGGTGATATCCCATCCCCCACACCATTACACCCCCACCACCAACCTGAACCGGTGATACCCCATCCCCCACACCATTACACCCCCACCACCAGCCTGAACCGGTGATATCCCATCCCCCACACCATTACACCCCCACCACCAACCTGAACCGGTGATATCCCATCCCCCACACCATTACACCCCCACCACCAGCCTGAACCGGTGATAACCCATCCCCCACACCATTACACCCCCACCACCAGCCTGAACCGGTGATACAAGGCAGGATGGATCCATGCTTTCATGTTTACACCAGGAGTTCTCAACCTCAATCCTCAAGTACCCCCAACAGGCCATGTTTTCAGGTTTTCCTTTACTTTGTCCAGCTGCTTAATATCAATGACCTGGTATTGCTGAGAACTATTTTATCCAAAGGGAGTTCCCAAAACATGTCCTGTTGGGGGTACTCGAGGACTGAGGCTGAGAACTCCTGGTGTACACCAAATTCTGACCCCACCATCTGAATGTCGCAGCTGAAATCCAGACTCATCAGACCAGGCAATGTTTTCCAATCTTCTATTGTCCAATGTTGGTGATCCTGTGCCAATTGTAGCCTCAGTTTCCTGTTCTTAGCTGACAGGAGTGGCACCCAGTGTGGTCTTCTGCTGCTGTAGCCCATCTGCTTCAAGGTTGGATACGTTGCACATTCAGAGATGGTATTCTGCATACCTTGGGTGTAACAAGAGGTTATTTGAGTTAATGTTGCCTTTCTATCATCTGGAACCAGTCTGCCCATTCTCCTCTGACCTCAACAAGGTATTTTCCTCCACACAACTGCCGCTCACTGGATATTTTCTCTTTTTCCCACCATTCTCTGTAAACCTGAGAGATGGTTGTGTGTGAAAATCCCAGAAATACTCAGACCGGCCCGTCTGCCACCAACAACCATGCCACGTTCAACGTCACTTCAATCCCCTTTCTTCCCCATTCTGACGCTCGCCATGAACTTCAGCAAGTCGTCTTCCCCGCGTCTAGATGTCAAAATGCATTGAGTTGCTGCCATGTGATTGGCTGATCAGCAATTTGTGTTACCAAGCGACTGAACAGGTGTACCTAATAAAGTGGCCGGTGAGTGTTTATATATATATATATATATAATATGTCACTATAAATGTATTATTATGTAACCAATTCCTGTATTATTGATCTCCATGTATATAATGTAACCAATATCTGTATGGTTGAGCTCCATGAATACATTGTAACTGATATCTGTGTGATTGATCTCTAGGTATATAGTGTATAATATCTGTATGATTGATCTCCATGTATATAATGTGTACAGTGTAACCAATATCTGTATGATTGATCTCCGTGTATACAATGTAACCAATATCTGTGTGATTGATCTCCAGGTATATAAAGTATACAATGTAACTGATATCTGTAACATTGATCTCCAGGTATATAATGTAACCAATATCTGTGTGATTGATCTCCAGGTATATAATCTATAATATCTGTATGATTGATCTCCAGGTATATAGTGTATAATATCTGTATTGATCTCCAGGTATATAATCTATAATATCTGTATGATTGATCTCCAGGTATATAGTGTATAATATCTGTATTGATCTCCAGGTATATAATCTATAATATCTGTATGATTGATCTCCAGGTATATAATGTATAATATCTGTGTGATTGATCTCCAGGTATATAAAGTATACAATGTAACTGATATCTGTAACATTGATCTCCAGGTATATAATGTAACCAATATCTGTGTGATTGATCTCCAGGTATATAATGTATAATATCTGTGTGATTGATCTCTAGGTATATAGTGTATAATATCTGTATGATTGATCTCCAGGTATATAATGTATAATATCTGTATGATTGATCTCCAGGTATATAATGTATAATATCTGTGTGATTGATCTCCGTGTATATAATGTATAATATCTGTGTGATTGATCTCCAGGTATATAATGTATAATATCTGTATTGATCTCTAGGTATATAATCTATAATATCTGTGTGATTGATCCCCATGTATACAATGTAACCGATCCATGGACGATGTACAGGGGATGATGTCACCATACATGTATATAATATAGAATTTGGAACCTTCATGTCGGTGACAGCGGGTAACACGTGGTTGTAGGTGAGTCATGACGTCATATTGGGGGGTGACCTCATACATAAAGGGGGGGGGTGATGCACCATTTCGGTACCGGGGCCCCTCTGCAGCACTCGGTATCCATAGGCAGAGCTGTCCGGTTGGGGGAGTTTTCCTCGCCGTGTGATTGGACGATCAGCCCCCAAATCAGATCGGTGGGAGATCAGATCGCCCCCCTCCTCCCCCTCCTCCTCCGCCGTAGGCGGGGCTCTGTCCGCGGTGCTGAATCGGCGGCGTCACGTGACTCGTTGCCAGCTCCGGGGCTCCGATCATCACCGGGGCGGGGAGGGGGGGAGGAGTGTCCGGTGGTGGGCGGAGGAGCGCCGTTGCTCGGGTGTCGCCGGTTGGGGGGCGGGGGCGGACGGGGCCACACACGATGCAGCGGCTCCGGTTGAACGAAGCTCACGCCGTGTACCTGGGGCAGCTGGCCCGGAAGGACGGGATCCGGCGGGGGGTGCTGAGTAAGCGGAGCTCGGATAACACCCGCTGGCAGAGCCGCAGCTTCTCCCTCCTCCATAACCTTCTATTCTGCTTCGACTCCGACACCTCCGGCCGGCCCTGTGCCCTCTACCTACTGGAGGGATGTACGTGTGAGCGGGGGGCCAAGGGGGGCCCCGACCGACAGGTGAGATATACAGGGGGGCCCTATATACAGGGGGGCCCCGACCGACAGGTGAGACATACAGGGGGGCCCTACGTACAGGGGGGCCCCAACCGACAGGTGAGAGATACAGGGGGGCCCCGACCGACAGGTGAGACACACAGGGGGGCCCTATATACAGGGGGGCCCCGACCGACAGGTGAGAAACACCGGGGGCCCTATATACAGGGGGGCCCCGACCGACAGGTGAGACACACCGGGGGGCCAAGGGGGGCCCCGACCGACAGGTGAGACATACAGGGGGGCCCCGACCGACAGGTGAGACACACAGGGGGGCCCTATATACAGGGGGGCCCCGACCGACAGGTGAGACACACAGGGGGGCCCTATATACAGGGGGCCCCCGACCGACAGGTGAGACACACAGGGGGGCCCCGACCGACAGGTGAGACACACCGGGGGCCCTATATACAGGGGGGCCAAGGGGGGCCCCGACCGACAGGTGAGACACACAGGGGGGCCAAGGGGGGCCCCGACCGACAGGTGAGACATACAGGGGGGCCCTACGTACAGGGGGGCCCCAACCGACAGGTGAGACATACCGGGGGGCCAAGGGGGGCCCCGACCGACAGGTGAGACATACAGGGGGGCCCTATGTACAGGGGGGCCCCGACCGACAGGTGAGACACACCGGGGGGCCAAGGGGGGCCCCGACCGACAGGTGAGACATACAGGGGGGCCCTATATACAGGGGGGCCCCGACCGACAGGTGAGACATACCGGGGGGCCAAGGGGGGTCCCGACCGACAGGTGAGACATACAGGGGGGCCCTATGTACAGGGGGGCCCCGACCGACAGGTGAGACACACCGGGGGGCCAAGGGGGGCCCCGACCGACAGGTGAGACATACAGGGGGGCCCTATATACAGGGGGGCCCCGACCGACAGGTGAGACACACCGGGGGGCCAAGGGGGGCCCCGACCGACAGGTGAGACACACAGGGGGGCCAAGGGGGGCCCCGACCGACAGGTGAGACATACAGGGGGGCCCTATATACAGGGGGGCCCCGACCGACAGGTGAGACATACAGGGGGGCCAAGGGGGGCCCCGACCGACAGGTGAGACATACCGGGGGGCCCTACATACAGGGGGGCCCCAACCGACAGGTGAGACACACCGGGGGCCCTATATACAGGGGGCCCTGACCGACAGGTGAGACACACAGGGGGGCCCTATGTACAGGGGGGCCCCGACCGACAGGTGAGACATACAGGGGGGCCCCGACCGACAGGTGAGACATACAGGGGGGCCCTATATACAGGGGGCCCCGACCGACAGGTGAGACATACAGGGGGGCCCCGACCGACAGGTGAGACATACAGGGGGGCCCTATGTACAGGGGGGCCCCGACCGACAGGTGAGACATACAGGGGGGCCCTATGTACAGGGGGGCCCCGACCGACAGGTGAGACACACAGGGGGGCCAAGGGGGGCCCCGACCGACAGGTGAGACATACAGGGGGCCCTGACCGACAGGTGAGACACACAGGGGGGCCAAGGGGGGCCCCGACCGACAGGTGAGACACACAGGGGGGCCAAGGGGGGCCCCGACCGACAGGTGAGACACACCGGGGGGCCAAGGGGGGCCCCGACCGACAGGTGAGACACACAGGGGGGCCCTATGTACAGGGGGGCCCCGACCGACAGGTGAGACATACAGGGGGGCCCCGACCGACAGGTGAGACACACCGGGGGCCCTATATACAGGGGGGCCCCGACCGACAGGTGAGACATACAGGGGGGCCCGACTGACAGGTGAGACACACAGGGGGGCCAATGGGGGCCCCGACCGACAGGTGAGACACACAGGGGGGCCCTATATACAGGGGGGCCCCGACCGACAGGTGAGACATACAGGGGGGCCCCGACCGACAGGTGAGACACACCGGGGGCCCTATATACAGGGGGGCCCCGACCGACAGGTGAGACATACAGGGGGGCCCGACCGACAGGTGAGACACACAGGGGGGCCAAGGGGGGCCCCGACCGACAGGTGAGACATACAGGGGGGCCCTATATACAGGGGGGCCCCGACCGACAGGTGAGACACACGGGGGGCCCCGACCGACAGGTGAGACACACAGGGGGGCCAAGGGGGGCCCCGACCGACAGGTGAGACACACAGGGGGGCCCCGACTGACAGGTGAGACACACAGGGGGGCCCCGACTGACAGGTGAGACACACAGGGGGGCCCCGACCGACAGGTGAGACACACAGGGGGGCCCTATGTACAGGGGGGCCCCGACCGACAGGTGAGACATACAGGGGGGCCCCGACCGACAGGTGAGACACACAGGGGGGCCCTATACACAGGGGGGCCCCGACCGACAGGTGAGACACACAGGGGGGCCCTATGTACAGGGGGCCCCAACCGACAGGTGAGACACACAGGGGGCCCTATATACAGGGGGGCCCCGACCGACAAGTGAGACATACAGGGGGGCCCCGACCGACAAGTGAGACATACAGGGGGGCCCCGACCGCCAGGTGAGACATACCAGGGGGGCCCTATGTACAGGGGGCCCCGACCGACAGGTGAGAGATACAGGGGGACCTGACCGACAGGTGAGACACACCGGGGGGCCCTATGTACAGGGGGGCCCCAACCGACAGGTGAGACATACAGGGGGGCCCTATGTACAGGGGGCCCCGACCGACAGGTGAGACATACAGGGGGCCCCGACCGACAGGTGAGACACACAGGAGGGGCCCCGACCGACAGGTGAGACACACAGGAGGGGCCCCAACCGACAGGTGAGACACACAGGGGGGCCCCGACCGACAGGTGAGACACACAGGGGGGCCCTATGTACAAGGGGGCCCGACCGACAGGTGAGACATAGCGTAAGGCCCTATGTACAGGGGGGCCCCAACCGACAGGGGAGACATACAGGGGGGCCCTATGTACAGGGGGGCCCCGACTGACAGGTGAGACACACAGAGGGGCCCCAACCGACAGGTGAGAGATACAGGGGGGCCCCGACGGACAGGTGAGACATACAGGGGGGCCCGACCAACAGGTGAGATCCACAGGGGGGGCCCCGACCGAGAGGTGAGACATACCGGGGGGTCTTATATACAGGGGGGCCCTGACCGACAGGTGAGACACACAAGGGGGCCCTATGTACAGGCGGGCCCCCCGACCGACAGGTGAGACATACAGGGGGGCCCTATGTACAGGGGGCCCCGACCGACAGGTGAGACATACAGGGGGGCCCTATGTACAGGGGGGCCCCGACCGACAGGTGAGACACACAGCGGACCCCGACCGACAGGTGAGACACACAGGGGGCCCCAACCGATAGGTGAGATCCACAGGGGGGCCCCGACCGACAGGTGAGACATACAGGGGGCCCGACAGACAGGTGAGATCCACAGGGGGGCCCCGACCGACAGGTGAGACGTACAGGGGGGCCCCGACCGACAGGTGAGACATCCAGGGGGGCCCGACCAACAGGTGAGATTCATAGGGGGCCCCGGCCGACAGGTGAGACATACCAGGGGTCTTATATACAGGGGGGCCCTGACCGACAGTGAGATATACAGGGGGGCCCCGATCGACAGGTGAGACATACCGGGGGTCTTATCTACAGGGGGGCCCTGATCTACAGTGAGATATACAGGGGGGCCCCAACCGACACCACAGGAGAGACCCACAGGAGGGCCCTATATACAGGGGGGCCCTGACCAACAGGTGAGACCTACCGGGGGGCCCTATATACAGGGGGGCCCCGACCAACAGGTGAGACCTACCGGGGGCCCAATATACAGGGGGGCCCCAACTGACAGGTGAGACCTACAGGGAGGTCCTATATACCAACAGGTGAGACCTACAGGGGGGCCCGACAGACAGGCGAGACATACAGGGGGGCCCTACATACAGGGGGGCCCTGACCGACAGGTGAGACCTACAGGGGGGCCCCGACCGACAGGTGAGAGATGCAGGGGGGCCCTATATACAGGGGGGGCCCCGACCAACAGGTGAGACCTACCGGGGGGCCCAATATACGGGGGGGCCCGACCAACAGGTGAGACCTACCGACCTACCGGGGGGCCAATATACAGGGGGGCCCCAACTGACAGGTGAGACCTACAGGGGGGGTCCTATATTCTGACAAGTGAGACCTCCAGGGGGGCCCGACCAACAGGTGAGACATACAGGGGGGCCCGACCAACAGGTGAGACATACAGGGGGGCCCTGACCGACAGGTGAGACCTAGAGGGGGGCCTTGACCGACAGGTGAAAGATACAGGGGGGCCCTATATACAGGGGAGCCCCGACCGACAGGTGAGACATACAGGGGGGCCCTATATACAGGGAGGGACCAAAACGACAGGTAAGACATGCAGGGGGACCCCGATCGACAGGTGAGACATACGGGGGGCACTACATACGGGGGGCCCGGACCAACAGGTGAGACATACAGGATGGCCCTACATACAGGGGGCCCCGACCGACAGGTGAAACATACAGGGGGGCCCTACATACAGGGGGCCCCGACCGACAGGTGAAACATACAGGGGGGCCCTACATACAGGGGGGCCCCAATCGACAGGTGAGAGATACAAGGGGGCCCTACATACAGGGGGACCCCAACCGACAGGTGAGACCTACAGGGGGCCCTACATACAGGGGGACCCCGACCAACAGGTAACACCCACGGGGGCCCCGACCGACAGGGGGGCCTCACATACAGGGGGGCCCCGACCAACAGGTGAGACATACAGGGGGGCCCCAATATACAGGGGGGCCCTGACCGACAGGTGAGACCTACAGGGGGGCCCCGACCGACAGGTGAGAGATGCAGGGGGGCCCTATATACAGGGGGGGCCCCGACCAACAGGTGAGACCTACCGGGGGGCCCAATATACGGGGGGGCCCGACCAACAGGTGAGACCTACCGACCTACCGGGGGGCCAATATACAGGGGGGCCCCAACTGACAGGTGAGACCTACAGGGGGGTCCTATATTCTGACAAGTGAGACCTCCAGGGGGGCCCGACCAACAGGTGAGACATACAGGGGGGCCCGACCAACAGGTGAGACATACAGGGGGGCCCTGACCGACAGGTGAGACCTAGAGGGGGGCCTTGGCCGACAGGTGAAAGATACAGGGGGGCCCTATATACAGGGGAGCCCCGACCGACAGGTGAGACATACAGGGGGGCCCTATATACAGGGAGGGACCAAAACGACAGGTAAGACATGCAGGGGGACCCCGATCGACAGGTGAGACATACGGGGGGCACTACATACGGGGGGCCCCGACCAACAGGTGAGACATACAGGATGGCCCTACATACAGGGGGCCCCGACCGACAGGTGAAACATACAGGGGGGCCCTACATACAGGGGGCCCCGACCGACAGGTGAAACATACAGGGGGGCCCTACATACAGGGGGGCCCCAACCGACAGGTGAGAGATACAAGGGGGCCCTACATACAGGGGGACCCCAACCGACAGGTGAGACCTACAGGGGGCCCTACATACAGGGGGACCCGACCAACAGGTAACACCCACGGGGGCCCCAACCGACAGGGGGGCCTCACATACAGGGGGGCCCCGACCAACAGGTGAGACATACAGGGGGGCCCCAATATACAGGGGGGCCCTGACCGACAGGTGAGACAACCGGGGGACCCTATATACAGGGGGGCCCCGACCGACAGGTGAGACCTACAGGGGGCCCTATATACACGGGGGCCCTGACTGACAGGTGAGAGAAACAGTGGGGCCCCGACCGACAGCTGAGACCTACCGGGGGCCCTATATACAGGAGAGCCCCGACCGACAGGTGAGAGATATGGGGGGCCCTATATACAGGGGGGCCCCCGACTGACAGGTGAGACATACAGGAGGGCGCTACATACAGGGGGGCCCCAACCAACAGGTGAGACCTACAGGAGGACCCTATATACAGGGGACCAAGGGGGGCCTAACCGACAGGTGAGAAATACAGGGGGCCCCGACTGACAGGTGACACATACCGGGGGGCCCTATATACAGGGGGGCCAAGGGGGGCCCCGACCAACAGGTGAGACCTACAGGGGGCCCTGTATACAAGGGGCCCCGACCGACAGGTGGGACCTACCAGGGGACCCTATATAGAGGGGGGGCCTATATACAGGGTGGCCCCAACTGACAGGTGAGACATACAGGGGGACCCTATATACCGGGGGCCCTGACCAACAGGTGGGCCCTACATGGGGGCCCCAAATGACAGGTGAGACCTACAGGGGGCCCTATATACATGGGGGCCCAGACCGACAGGTGAGACCTACCGGGGGGCCCTATATACAGGGGGGTCCCGACCGACAGGTGAGACATACAGGGGGCCCTATATACAGGGGGGCCCCAACTGAGAGGTGAGATATACAGGGGGCCCTATGTACAGGGGGCCCCAACCGACACATGGATCAGGGAGGGGCCACAAATGTATGTAGGGGAAGCACAGCATAGGGATGGACCATACATGTGTGTAGGGAAGCTGGGCACACAGAACAAGAAGGGACCATATTGGTGTGTTAGGGGGGTGGTCACACAGGACAGGGAGGGACCATACAGGTTTGTAGGGGGGTGGTCACACAGGACAGGGAGGGGCCACACATGTATGTAGCGGAAGCACAGCATAGGGATGGACCATACATGTGTGTAGGGAAGCTGGGCACACAGGACAAGAAGGGACCATATTGGTGTGTTAGGGGGGTGGTCACACAGGACAGGGAGGGACCATACAGGTTTGTAGGGGGGTGGTCACACAGAGCAGGGAGGGGCCACACATGTATGTAGCGGAAGCACAGCATAGGGATGGACCATACATGTGTGTAGGGAAGCTGGGCACACAGGACAAGAAGGGACCATATTGGTGTGTTAGGGGGGTGGTCACACAGAGCAGGGAGGGACCATACTGGTGTGTAGTGGGATTGGGCACACAGAGCAGGTAGGGGATTTCTAGGTGTGTAGGGAAGCTGGGCACATAGGACAGGGAGGAGTCATGCAAGTGTGTAGGAGGGTTGGGCACAGAGGTCGGGGAGGAGATATACAGGTGTGTGGAGGTTGGCACACAGGACAAGGAGGGTCATACAGGTGTGTAGGGGGGGCTGGGCATACAGGGCAGGGAGACGCCATCCAGGTGTGCAGAGAAGCTGGGCACCCGGGATAGGGGCATACTGGTGTGCAGGAGAGCTTGGCATACAGGACAGGAAGTTGACATACAGGTGTGTGTGTGGGGGGGTGCTGGGCACACAGGTTAGGGAAGGGTCATACAGGTGTGTAGGGAGATGGGTACAGGTATACCTGTCAGTTAGAGGAGTGTCTGTGTGGGTGAAGATGGGTGATGCATGTTATGTATGTGCACTGTAGGTAGGAGAGGCCATACAAAGGTGGGCCCTAGGAGGTGCTCAGTGTAGCTGATGATACAGGTGTGCAATGGGAAGGCTGGGGTAATGGGAAGTGGGTGTTCTGGGGCTTAGAGAGGGCACAGCAATTGATAGATTTACAGGTGCTATCAGTATAGGGAGGGATGATACAGGTGTGCAATGGTGTAGGGGCTGGACACTCAGGTATACCTGTCAGGTGGTAGGTTGGAGTTGTTAAAGGACATGAGGATACATATAGGTATTGAGTGCTCTGTATCTGCACTGTAGGTAAGCGTCGCATACAAAGGTTGACACTACTGGACAGGTACGTAGGAGAGTTGTATACAAGGGTGGTCCCTATTAGACAGGTGTCCTCAGTCTAGCTGATGGCACAGGTATACAATGCTGCTGATTGTAGCGGGTCTGGGCACACATTGCTGGAGCAAGGTGAAGTGGGTATTCCTAAATGTAGAAAGGGATAGATTGACAGAGTGATACAGGTGTGCAATGCTGCTGAAGTTTAGGGGGGCCTGGACACACAGGTATACCTTTTCAAGTGAAGGCTTTTGGTTGGTAAGGACTATCAGGTTACATGAGGGGACAGCTGAAGAATGGCGATGAATGCTCTGTAGGTAGTAGAGTCAGATACAAGGGTGGACCCCAGTAGACAGGTAAGCTCAGTGTAGCTGATACAGGCGAGTAATGCTGCTGATGGGTAGAGGAGCTGAACACGCAGGTATACCTGTCCGGTGGAGGGTTGAGCTTATAGAGGGCTATCAGGGTACATGAGGGCACAGCTGAAGATGGGTGATGAGGGCTCTGCAGTTGCATTGTAGGTGAGATATATACAAGGGTGGGCCCTAATGCACAGGTGAGCCCAGTGTAGCTCATGGTACAGGTGTACAATGCAGCTGATGTGTAGGGCAGGTTGAACACACAGGTATACCTGTCAGGGGAAGGGTTGAGTTTGTTGAGGAAGAAAACATTCTCCACCACAAGTTACCTAGGAGTTCTCTGGCCCAATTGCCTTTGAAATGTAGCGATAATTCTCTTGATACAATGAAGCCGGCTATGCGGTAACATCCATTTCCGAAGTCATCCTCCAGGATGGTCACATGAGAAATAGGCTCCACATTCTACAGGAAGCACAAGCACAGAGAAGTTGAAAAAGACCGCCCCCAAGGTTGCCCCACATTCTTGAACAGATTAACCAGACAGCAACACTAAAATGACACACCCTATCATCAATACGCAAATCTAGAAAACCGGGGCGGGAACCCACCGTCCTGGAGGATTCCTAGAAAAGGAGCTATCAGGAAATATCTCTGACTTTCCCAAGTCATCCTCCAGGACGGTCACATGAGATATCCATGCCTAGGGTGGAACTACCGCTTGTAGGACCTTGTGACCAAAGGCCAGATCTTGGTCAGAGACCAGATCGAATCTGTAGTGTTTTAGTGAATGTAGATTCACTGGTCCAGGTGGCCGCCTTACATATTTGCTTGATGGAGGCCCCAGCCCACTCTGCCCAGGAAGTTGCCACAGAACGGGTAGAATGAGCCTTTAGACTTGAAGGGCAATCAAGGTTTTGAGTGGCGTGTGCCATGCTAATAGTCAGTCTCATCCATCTGGCAATAGAGTTTTTTTCCTGTAGGAGGTGGAGCCCATCTCTTATGTGAGCATCCTGGAGGATTCTTGGAAAAGGAGTTACAGTGAGGGAAAAAAGTATTTGACCCCCCTGCAGATATTGTACATTTGCCCATTGACGAAGAAATGATCAGTCTATAATTTTAATGGTCGGTTTATTTTAACAGTGAGAGACAGAATAACAAAAACATCCAGAAAAACGCATTTCAAAAAAGTTATAAATTGATTTGCATTTTAATGAGTGAAATAAGTATTTCATCCCCTATCAATCAGCAAGATTTCTGGCTCCCAGGTGACTTCTATACGGGTCGTGAGCTGAGATTAGGAGCACTCCCTTAAAGGGAGTGCTCCTAATCTCAGCTTGTTACCTGTATAAAAGACACCTGTCCACAGAAGCAATCAATCAGATTCCAATCTCTCTACCATGACCAAGACCAAAGAGCTGTCCAAGGATATCAGGGACAAGATTGTAGACCTACACAAGGCTGGAATGGGCTACAAAACCATCGCCAAGCAGCTTGGTGAGAGGGTGACAACAGTTGGGGCGATTATTCCCAAATGGAAGAAACACAAAATAACTGTCAGTCTCCCTTGGTCTGGGTCCATGTAAGATCTCACCTCGTGGAGTTTCAATGATCATGTGAAAGGTGAGGAATCAGCCCAGAACTACACGGGAGAATCTTGTCAATGATCTCAAGGCAGCTGGGACCATAGTCACCAAGAAAACAATTGGTAACACACTACACCGTGAAGGACTAAAATCCTGCAGTGCCCAGAAGTTCCCCCCTGCTCAAGAAAGCCCATGTACAGGACCGTCTGAAGTTGGGTAATGAACATCTGAATGATTCAGAGGAGAACTGGGTGAAAGTGTAGTGGTCAGATGAGACCAAAACCGAGCTATTTGGCATCAACTCGCTGTGTTTGGAGGAGAAGGAATGCAGACTATGACCCCAAGAACACCATCCTCACCGTCCAACATGGAGGTGGAAACATTATGCTTTGGGGTTTTTTTTTTTTTGCTAAGCGAACAAAACAACTTTACCGCATCAAAGGGACGATGGACGGGGCCATGTACCATCAAGTCTTGGGTGAGAACCTCCTTCCCTCAGCCAGGGCATTGAAAATGGGTGGTAGATGGGTATTCCAGCATGACGATGACCCAAAACACACAGCCAAGGCAACAAAGGAGTGACTCAACAAGAAGCACATTAAGGTCCTGGTGTGGCCTAGCCAGTCTCCAGACCCTAATCCCATAGAAAATATGTGGAGGGAGATGAAGGTTCGAGTTACCAAACGTCAGCCTGGAAACCTTAATGACTTGGGAGAGGATCTGCAGAGGACAAAATCCCTCCTGAGATGTGTGCAAACCTGGTGGCCAACTACAAGAAACGTCTGACCTCTGTGATTGCCAACAAGGGTTTTGCCACCAAGTACTAAGTCATGTGTTCACTTATTTAAAATGCAAATCAATTTATAACGTGGGCAAACGTACAAAAATCAGCAGTGGATCAAATACTTTTTTCCCTTCACTGTGTCAGGTAATAACTTGGACTTTATTGGCTACATAGCAAGATACCGCAGTAACATCCTAACGCGCTTCGGCTGAAGTTTTACTCATGGCAAACTTGTGATTAAGGCTTAGGCCGAAACGTGTTGGCATGTTACTTTTGTATCCTGCTATATAGCAAATAAAGAATTGTTCCAAGGGATGTTACCAAGTAGCCGGCTTCATTGTATCCAAAATTGTTAAGGGGTATCGAGGTACTTGTGGACACAGATAAAGATGGGTGATAAGTACTTTTACATGCACTGTAGGAGGGAGAGACAGATACAAGGGTGAGCCTGAATAGACAGGTGAGCTGATGATACGGGTGTAGGGGGCAGGACACACCGGTACACCTGTCAGGTGGAGGGTTAAGGTTAAGGGGCATCAAGGTACTTGTGGGCACAGCTGAGGCTGGGTGATGAATGCTCTGTATGTGCACTATAGGTAGGAGAGTTACAAAAGGGCAGGGCCTTAATAAACATGTATGCTTAGTGTAGCTGATAATATAGGTCTATACAGAGAGAAGTAAGCGCATGGATGAATATAAAGGGTCTACTCCACATAAGGGGAAGCATTATGGATATACAAGGCTGGTGAGGTGCGGGAACATCTGGGTAACCTGGGAGGGTTCTGGATGGTTACCTGGATAGACACGTTATGTAGGGGTGAGAAGTCTTCTGGGCTTGTGTGGTGTAGATGGGCCTGGGAAGATGGTATGCTGATATTTATTGGACGTTTAGGATCTAGATGGACAGGTGGTCATTCTATAGTCTAAGGCTCCATTCAAATTGGTGCAGCCTAAATTCGCAGTGACTTTGAAAAGGTGCCTGCACTACTTTGGTGTGACTTTTGATGCGACTTTGGTCCGGAGAATGTAAAGTCCAATCAGAGCTGCTCCAAAGTTGCACTAAAAGTCGTGCAACTTTGGAGACACGCTAATGTTATTGGAGCCTAAAGATAAGGAAGTGTGCCAAGGTATTTGTGTTGTTCGGGGGGGCTAGTCTGGTAAAACAATGAGTGTAGTCAGGTGTTGAGTAATGTGGCTGGTAAACAGGCACGCTCAAAAAGAAGTGTGTTTAGGGAATATATAGGAGACTGATAGGATAAATGTGTTTTGTGGTTAGGTGTGTATAGTATGGCCACATCCAGAACCATCCAGAATGTTTCTAACAAATAGACAATAATTAGAATCTCTGCTATGGAAGTAGAGTGTGTGTGGTTAGGCCCTGATGGGCTCTGAGGGAAGCTGCGTTTCTGGATTAGTTCCATGGCAGTGCATGGCTTTAGTTTTAGGGCTTCTCCCACCCAAGGCTGATCACCCAGGTGTTTGTATTGTGATAGATGTCCTATAATACAGTGGTCATCAACCCTGTCCTCAGGGCCCACTAACAGGCCAGGTTTGCAAGATAACTGAAATACATCACAGGTGATATCATTTGCTGCTCAGTGATTTAAGTATTCTAGTCCCCGAGGTAATACATAAAACCTGGCCTGTTAGTGGGCCCTTAGGACAGGGTTGATGACCACTGCTATAATCGAATAGTAGTACTGTAGCAAAATGATTGTCTTTCTAAAATCCTGATCAATATATGGCCCACCAGATGCGAAATTGGGCTGTTATAGAGATACAAGGGAGCACCTTGAAGGTCCACGTATCTCCCCAACGACTTTGAATGAGATACTGGGATGTACAAATTCTTAGAAGTCTAGCTACAAAAGGGACAGTTCATAACCTGGAATTCAAATCTTGGGGTAACTGTGTGTACTCTAGTGACTCATTTGTGGGTTCCATTGATTTGGATAAGTATTATATTATATATTATATATACACAATGAGGAGAGCAACATGATTCTTCAGCTTTTTTTCAACCCCAGTTCCTCTAGAACAGCGGTTCTCAACTCCTGTCCTCAGGGCCCACTAACAGGCCAGGTTTGCAAGATAACTGAAATACATCACAGGTGATATCATTTGCTGCGCAGTGATTGCAGTATTCTAGTCTGCATTTCCCAAGGTAATACTTGAAATCTGGCCTGTTAGTGGGTCCTGAGGACAAGAGTTGAGAACCACTTCTCTAGAAGTTTGTGGTTCCTTGAGTAATTTCTGCACCTTAGACAATTTTCCAGTTACCACTGACACCAATGGTCTTTTTTAGCTATATGAAGGAAGGGGGAATCTTCCCAATGACCACAAGGAGCATTCTTCTCAATGAACACCAATGTAAGGAACATTCTTCCCACTGACCCCCAATATAAGGAGCATTCTTCCCACTGATCACCAATGTAAGGAACATTCTTCTCACTGATCACCAATGTAAGGAACATTCTTCTCACTGATCACCAATGTAAGGGACATTCTTCTCACTGATCACCAATGTAAGGAACATTCTTCTCACTGATCACCAATGTAAGGAACATTCTTCTCACTGATCACCAATGTAAGGAACATTCTTCTCACTGATCACCAATGTAAGGAACATTCTTCTCACTGATCACCAATGTAAGGAACATTCTTCTCACTGATCACCAATGTAAGGAACATTCTTCTCACTGATCACCAATATAAGGAGCATTCTTCTCACTGATCACCAATGTAAGGAACATTCTTCTCACTGATCACCAATGTAAGGGACATTCTTCTCACTGATCACCAATGTAAGGAACATTCTTCCCACTGATCACCAATGTAAGGAACATTCTTCCCACTGATCACCAATGTAAGGAACATTCTTCTCACTGATCACCAATGTAAGGAGCATTCTTCCCACTGATCACCAATGTAAGGAACATTCTTCCCATTGACTAGCAATGTAGGGAACATTCTTCTCACTGACCACCAATGTAAGGAACATTCTTCCCACTGACCCCCAATATAAGGAGCATTCTTCCCACTGATCACCAATGTAAGGGGCATTCTTCCCATTGACTAGCAATGTAAGGAACATTCTTCTCACTGACCACCAATGTAGGGAACATTCTTTCCACTGATCACCAATGTAAGGAACATTCTTCTCACTGATCACCAATGTAAGGAACATTCTTCCCACTGATCACCAATGTAAGGAACATTCTTCTCACTGATCACCAATGTAAGAGACATTCTTCTCACTGATCACCAATGTAAGGGACATTCTTCTCACTGATCACCAATGTAAGGAGCATTCTTCTCACTGATCACCAATGTAAGGAACATTCTTCTCACTGATCACCAATGTAAGGAACATTCTTCTCACTGATCACCAATGTAAGGAGCATTCTTCTCACTGATCACCAATGTAAGGAACATTCTTCTCACTGATCACCAATGTAAGGAACATTCTTCCCATTGACTAGCAATGTAAGGAACATTATTCTCAGTGACCACCAATGTAGGGAACATTCTTCCCACTGATCACCAATGTAAGGGATGTTCTTCCCACTGATCACCAATGTAAGGAACATTCTTCTCACTGATCACCAATGTAAGGAACATTCTTCTCACTGATCACCAATGTAAGGGACATTCTTCTCACTGATCACCAATGTAAGGAACATTCTTCTCACTGATCACCAATGTAAGGAGCATTCTTCTCACTGATCACCAATGTAAGGAGCATTCTTCTCACTGATCACCAATGTAAGGAACATTCTTCCCATTGACCACCAATGTAAGGAGCAATCTTCCCTCTAACAACCAACCTGGGGGGAGGGATCTTCCTAATGACCACAAACATAAGCAGAGGTGATGACGTAAGCGCTGTGTGAGCGTAGACCAGCGGGGGAAGGAGGACAATTAAACTTGGGCATGGTTCAGTTTAACCATGACTAGTGTAAGTTCACCCTTATTGGTGGCTCTAACTTATTGATGTGTTCTAAATGTATTAGTGGCTCTAGACTTATTGGTGACTCTAACCTATTAATGGTTCTAGATTTATTGGTGGTTGTAGACCTAATGGTGACTCAAGACATATTGTTTCTTTTAGATTTATAGGTGGCTCTATATTTATCGGTCTCTTTAGACTTATTTTTTTATCCAGATTTGTTGATGGCTCTAGACTTATTGGCGGCTCCAGACTTATTGGTGGCTCTAACCTATTGATGGTTCTAGACTTATTAGTGGCTATAGACTCAATGGTGGCTCTAGACGTATTGGTATATCAAGATTCATAGGTGGCTTTAGATTTATTGGTCTCTCTAGACTTATTTGTTTATCTAGATTTATTGATTACTCTAGACTTATTGGTGGCTTTAACCTATTGTTGGCTCTAGATTTACTGATGGCTCTTAAATGGGTTTTGTTTTTTGGTACATTAGCATTCATTTTCATGTCATCCTTTGGAAAGTGACACATCCCTGGAAGGGTCAACAACATAGTAACAGCAATTTCTATTTTCTATCTTTACTTTAAGTTGTGCTGCGTTTGCATGCATTCCTGTGCTTTGCATTCAGATGAACAAGACACATAGGCAATCATCGTTTCCTCCGTATCCTTGCAGTGCCCGGTATAGATCTGGTGCACAAAATTGCAGGTCACTGTACAAGGTGTGAATGCGATCCTGGGGCTGTGACCAATGAGTGATTTTAATAGAAATGGTACAGGATAGATATATGGGAGATGCCATTGCTTTGACTTTAGTAACTTGGAACAAGCTGGGTCACTCGTCTTGACTTCACTGTCGGCGTACTTTTTCATGGCTTGCTCCAACTAGTGAAGCTGGAGATGGCAGGTATGGATTTTACACTTTTAGGTCTCATTTATCCAGGTGATGAGGCCCATAGATGGTGAACGAGCTGCTTGTTTATACAGCTCCAGGTGGTGGAGGCAGCCTATGGAGGTGTAGGGGGACGCAGAGGCTGCACAAACACATGAGTGTTGGTGAGTGACCCCAAATGTGGACAGTGTGTGTGTTTGGGCCGCTCACTCGCCTGCATACCTGTCAAGTTAGGACAAGCGACTGTGTCTTTGCAGCCATCATGTCCCCATATACTTCCATGGGCTGCCTGTGCACAGCACCTTCGGCTCCAGCCACCTAAATGGCCCATTCATATGGGTATGTGAGTGATTGTGACCATGTGAATGAGGCCCTAAAAAGTAAGCAATGGCAAGCCCCCTTTTTTTTTTCATGACAAGTCCCCCTGAAATGCAAAATGCTCAGTTTTGACTGCAGTGTGATTTACTATTTTATTATTGTTTTATATACACAGTATCTCACAAAAGTAAGTACACCCCTCACATTTTATTTGTAAATCTTTTCTTCTATCTTTTCATGTGACAACACTGAAGAAATGACACTTGTCTACAATGTAAAGTAGTGAGTGTACAGCTTGTATAACAGTGTAAATTTGCTGTCCCCTCAAAATAACTCAAAACACAGCCATTAATGTCTAAACCACTGGCAACAAAAGTCAGTACACCCCTAAGTGAAAATCTCCAAATTGGGCCTAAAGCAGTGGCGGTGCATCCATAAGGGCGCACAGGCGCCGCCCCCTCTCTCCAGCCACCCCCTCTATCACCAATAGATGGATTCATGCATTGCATGAATCTTTCTATGGCCGCCGCTGCCACCCCCTATTCAGGCGCCTGGCCTCTTTTTGGGCAGCGGGCGCCTGAATCACAGCGGCGGGGGGGTGGTTTTGAAGCACCCGATACGAGCCATGGGCTCTAATATGCTGGGCGCTCACAGGTCACTCAGCTGTGTTAGAAAAGCGAATGAATATTCGCTTTCCTAACGCTAAACCGCCAATCAGCTGCTCGGGTCTGTTACCTGTCACCTGATTGGCTGAAACGTCAGGCGCCGCTATTGGACGCCTTTCGGGAGGAGAGGACGGGAAATGTGAACAGCAGGAGACGCACAAGGGACCCCGCTCATCGCTGCCACCCGGTGCCCCACCAAGACTGGGTAAGTGCCGGGCAGACGGCAAGCAGGCAGGGGGGATCACACTGGGGGCATTCTAGGGCACACTGGCAGCGTTTAATAGGCACATAAGACAACCTCTGGATATGACGCTGAGCACGTGACCTCAACTTCTTTGGTGGACCATGGTGAGGCCTGTTCTGAGTGGAACCTGTCCTGTTATACCGCTGTATGGTCTTGGCCACCGTGCTGCAGCTCGGTTTCAGGGTTTTGGCAATCTTCTTATAGCCTAGGCCATCTTTATGTAGCATGACAACACTAAACACTAACACAAAACCGCTTCTCCGCCAATCAGGTGCTCGGGTCTGTTTCCTGTCACCTGATTGGCTGAAACGACAGGCGCCGCTATTGGACTTCAGATCCTCAGAGAGTTCTTTGCCATGAGGTGCCATGTTGAACTTCCAGTGACCAGTATGAGAGAGTGAGAGCGATAACACCAAATATAACACACCTGCTCCCCATTCACACCCGAGACCTTGTAACACTAATGAGTCACATGACACCGGGGAGGGAAAATGGCTAATTGGGCCCAATTTGGAGATTTTCACTTAGGGGTGTACTGACTTTTGTTGCCAGCGGTTTAGACATTAATGGCTGTGTGTTGAGTTATTTTGAGGGGACAGCAAATTTACACTGTTATACAAGCTGTACACTCACTACTTTACATTGTAGACAAGTGTCATTTCTTCAGTGTTGTCACATGAAAAGATAGAAGAAAAGATTTACAATAATGTGAGGGGTGTACTCACTTTTGTGTGATAGTGTGTGTGTATATATATATATATATATATATATATATATATATATATTATAATTTTGAAATTTCCCACATTTTCTCATGTTACAACCAAAACCGTAAATGTATTTTATTGGGATTTTATGTGATAGACCAACACAAAGTGGCTCATAATTGTGAAGTGGAAGGAAAATGATAAATGGTTTTCAACATTTTTTTCTAAATAAATATGTGAAAAGTGTGGGGGAGGGGCATTTGTATGGCGCCCCCCGGAGTCCATACTTTGTAGAACCCCCTTTCTCTACAAGTCTTTTTGGGGATGTCTCTACCAGCTTTGCACATCTAGAGAGGACATTTCTGCCCATTCTTCTTTGTAAAATATCTCAAGTTCTGTCAGATTGGATGGAGAGCGTCTGTGAACAGCAATTTTCAAGTCTTGCCACAGATTCTCAATGTGATTTAGGTCTGGACTGTGACTGGGCCATTCTAACACATGAATATGCTTTGATCTAAACCATTTCATTGTAGCTCTGGCTGGATGTTTCGGGTCGTTGTTCTGCTGGAAGGTGAACCTCCGCCCCGGTCTCAAGTCTTTTGTAGACTCTAACAGGTTTTCTTCTAAGATTGTCCTGTATTTGTCTCCATCCATCTTCCCATCAACTCTGACCAGCTTCCCTGTCCCTGCTGAAGAAAACCATCCCCACCACATGATGCTGCCACCACCATGTTTCACGGTGGGGATGGTGTGTTCAGGGTGATGTGCAGTGTTAGTTTTCCCCACACATAGCGTTTTGCTTTTAGGCCATAAAGTTGAATTTTGGTCTCATCTGACCAGATCACCTTCTTCCACATGTTTGCTGTGTCCTCCACATGGCTTCTCACAAACTACAAACAGGACTTCTTATGACTTTCTTTCACCAATGTCTTTCTTCTTGTCACTCTTCCATAAAGGGCAGATTTGTGGAGAACACGACTAATAGTTGTCCTGTGGACAGATTCTCCCACCTGAGCTGTGGATCTCTGCAGCTCCTCCAGAGTTACCATGGACCTCTTGGCTCTTCTCTGATGAATGCTCTCCTTGCCCGGCCGGTCAGTTTAGGTGGACGGCCATGTCTTGGTAGGTTTGCAGTTGTGCCATACTCTTTCCATTTTCCGATGATGGATTGAACAGAGCTCCGTGAGATGTTCAAAGCTTGGGAGATTTTTTTACAACCTAACCCTGCTTTATACTTCTCCCCAACTTTATCCCTGACCTGTCTGGTGTGTTCCTTGGCCTTCATGATGCTGTTTGTTCACTAAGGTCCTCTAACAAACCTCTGAGGGCTTCACAGAACAGCTGTATTTATACTGAGATTAACTTGCCCACAGGTGGACTCTATTTACTAATTAGGTGACTTCAGAAGGCAATTGGTTCCATTAGATTTTAGTTAGGGGTATCAGAGTAAAGGGGGCTGAATACAAATGCCCCCCCCCCCCCACTTTTCACATATTTATTTGTAAAAAAAATGTTGAAAACCATTTATCATTTTCCTTCCACTTCACAATTATGTGCCACTTTGTGTTGGTCTATCACATAAAATCCCAATAAAATAAATTTAGGCTTTTGGCTGTAACACAACTAAATGTGGAATATTTCAAGGGGTATGAATACTTTTTCAAGGCACTGTATAAGTACAATAGTCATAAGTGCATCATAAAGACATGGAGGACTTCCCATTGATTACTCATAGATGAGAATGAACATTTACTTCCATTTGTGGTAGATAATACTCCATATTAGAAACCCCTAAGGGTTGCTCATGCCGTTGGTGTTCCTCTATTTCAGCCTCTTGGGGTTCCATGCTGGGGTGGGTTATCTCTAGTTTTCACACTGAAAAGGGATGTCACTGATTGTCAAAACTGAAATCCAGGCAAATATAAGACACAATAATTCAACTTTGTAATCGTCAATAAATCAATAAATGTATTTTTAAAATACAAACAGTGTAAGTACCTGAATGTGACTTGGTATCGGCCTCTTGCAGTCATTGGCAGAGGACAGGTGTGGGATGGTACATGGTGTAGTGGTTGGCAGAGGACAGATATGAGATGGTACATGGTGTAGTGGTTGGCAGAGGACAGGTGTGGGATGGTACATGGTGTAGTGGTTAAAATAATAATAATAAATGATTCACTAGTACCTGCCCTTCCCTCAAGTGAAATCAAATAGCAGCGCTAATTATAAAAATGTGCATACATGTGTGAATTAACCACAACAAACTAAAAAGTGACAACCTATTAAGTGTCATACAAAAATAATCAGAAATATTCTAGTGTGAAAAAATTATACAGTGTATATTAAGTTGGTAACATAAAAGTCCAATAAGTAGTGCCGTAGTGATATGTGTGATGCTTCACAAATAATACAGATCTTCAGTGAACAAAAATCTTCCACCACACCGCTGTGCACTGTGATCTCCACTCCCCTTCAGCGAGCAGACTCACCAGCTATTTTTGCCTTACACTCTCGTGTTCGGCTCACAGGCTATTCCCACACAGTAGGGGGTACAGTGATAATTTCCACTCAATTCCTGTTGGATATCCAGAGCATATGCAAGCGTATTCTCCACATGAAACAAAGAAAAGCGAACCAATAGTGCAGTAACGCAATAAACTTTAATAAAAGCAACACTCTCCTCCACCATTAAACTCACATTTCATAAACTTGAATCAAGCAGAATAGCACAGCACACATGGTCATCACCAAAAAACACTCTCCAAATAATAACCGGACGTATGGTGGTCACGGCGGACCCAGGCAGTTAGGTGTTCGGATAACTCTCACCCGTTCCCCGAGTCTCCTGGAGCCGCTTCCCCGCTTTCCCGTATGGCGCCTCCTATCTCAGCGTCCTACGTCTAGCGCGTCAGATTGCCTCGTAGCCACGCCCCGACATGTTTCGTCACAAGGGACTTATTCATGGGATTGGCTGCGCTATCTGGCAATCTTTCTTAAATACCCTCCTCTCTCGTATGACGCGGTAATGGTGACACCGCGCCTGCGCACTCCCTGTGTCTCCGCTCGCACCATACGTGTACATTGCTTTGTGTACACAAGTTAACATACATTTAAAAGCTTCTGTTACTGCAAATGCTGAGTATGACACTATACATCTGCAAGAGAACTACTCGGTAATCCCGTAAGCTCGTCTCATAGGCCGTGCAGATAACCAATCATCTTTACATGTGTTCTATATTGCAGGTCTGAAGTGTCATCTCATGAAACATTTAAAAAAAAAATGTTTTTTTAAATATATCTTTTTTATTACTATAAAAAGCTATAATTAACATAAAACTGAATGGTTGGAAAAGTAAATAAATAAAAATTGAAAACTTAACCCATTACGGTCCATCCCAGGTACTCCTGGGTGTCCTGAAAGGGTCCTGCCGACACACATTTTTTATCTCTGGTCCACCTTCCAAGGTTACTAGAGTGCCATATGTTATTATCCAGTCTGTCCTCCCTCCCTGTCACTCCCCCTAGTAGGTAAATCTCATAATTGCGTAGGTGTTATAGATTCTCGACCTCTCTATATCTAGGGTCAGGGTGACATATATATGGTGCAGTGGTTGGCAGAGGACAGGTGTGGGATGGTACATGGCGTAGTGGTTGTCAGAGGACAGGTGTGGGATGGTATATGGCGTAGTGGTTGTCAGAGGACAGGTGTGAGATGGTACATGGCGTAGTGGTTGGCAGAGGACAGGTGTGGGATGGTACATGATGTAGTAGTTGGCAGAGGACAGGTGTGAGATGTTACATGGCGTAGTGGTTGGCAGAGGACAGGTGTAGAAAGGTACATGGTGTAGTGGTTAGCAGAGGACAGGTGTGGAAAGGTACATAGTGCAGTGGTTAGCAGAGGACAGGTGTGGGATGGTACATGGTGTAGTGGTTGGCAGAGGACAGGTGTAGAAAGGTACATAGTGTAGTGGTTAGCAGAGGACAGGTGTGAGATGTTATATGGTGTAGTGGTTGGCAGAGGACAGGTGTGGGATGGTACATGGTGTAGTGGTTGGCAGAGGACAGGTGTGAGCTGTTACATGGCGTAGTGGTTGGCAGAGGACAGGTGTGAGATGTTACATGGCGTAGTGGTTGGCAGAGGACAGGTGTAGAAAGGTACATGGTGTAGTGGTTAGCAGAGGACAGGTGTGGAAAGGTACATAGTGCAGTGGTTAGCAGAGGACAGGTGTGGGATGGTACATGGCGTAGTGGTTGTCAGAGGACAGGTGTGGGATGGTATATGGCGTAGTGGTTGTCAGAGGACAGGTGTGAGATGGTACATGGCGTAGTGGTTGGCAGAGGACAGGTGTGGGATGGTACATGATGTAGTAGTTGGCAGAGGACAGGTGTGAGATGTTACATGGCGTAGTGGTTGGCAGAGGACAGGTGTAGAAAGGTACATGGTGTAGTGGTTAGCAGAGGACAGGTGTGGAAAGGTACATAGTGCAGTGGTTAGCAGAGGACAGGTGTGGAAAGGTACATAGTGCAGTGGTTAGCAGAGGACAGGTGTGGGATGGTACATGGTGTAGTGGTTGGCAGAGGACAGGTGTAGAAAGGTACATAGTGTAGTGGTTAGCAGAGGACAGGTGTGAGATGTTATATGGTGTAGTGGTTGGCAGAGGACAGGTGTGGGATGGTACATGGTGTAGTGGTTGGCAGAGGACAGGTGTGAGCTGTTACATGGCGTAGTGGTTGGCAGAGGACAGGTGTGAGATGTTACATGGCGTAGTGGTTGGCAGAGGACAGGTGTAGAAAGGTACATGGTGTAGTGGTTAGCAGAGGACAGGTGTGGAAAGGTACATAGTGCAGTGGTTAGCAGAGGACAGGTGTGGGATGGTACATGGCGTAGTGGTTGTCAGAGGACAGGTGTGGGATGGTACATGGCGTAGTGGTTGGCAGAGGACAGGTGTGGGATGGTACATGATGTAGTAGTTGGCAGAGGACAGGTGTGAGATGTTACATGGCGTAGTGGTTGGCAGAGGACAGGTGTAGAAAGGTACATGGTGTAGTGGTTAGCAGAGGACAGGTGTGGAAAGGTACATAGTGCAGTGGTTAGCAGAGGACAGGTGTGGGATGGTACATGGTGTAGTGGTTGGCAGAGGACAGGTGTAGAAAGGTACATAGTGTAGTGGTTAGCAGAGGACAGGTGTGAGATGTTATATGGTGTAGTGGTTGGCAGAGGACAGGTGTGGGATGGTACATGGTGTAGTGGTTGGCAGAGGACAGGTGTGAGCTGTTACATGGCGTAGTGGTTGGCAGAGGACAGGTGTGAGATGTTACATGGCGTAGTGGTTGGCAGAGGACAGGTGTAGAAAGGTACATGGTGTAGTGGTTAGCAGAGGACAGGTGTGGAAAGGTACATAGTGCAGTGGTTAGCAGAGGACAGGTGTGGGATGGTACATGGCGTAGTGGTTGGCAGAGGACAGGTGTGGTGATGGTACATAGTGTAGTGGTTAGCAGAGGACAGGTGTGAGATGTTATATGGTGTAGTGGTTGGCAGAGGACAGGTGTGGGATGGTACATGGCGTAGTGATTGGCAGAGGACAGGTGTGAGATGGTACATGGCGTAGTGGTTGGCAGAGGACAGGTGTGGGATGGTACATGGCGTAGTGGTTGGCAGAGGACAGGTGTGGAATGGTACACGGTGTAGTGGTTGGCAGAGGACAGGTGTGGAACTGTACATAGTGCAGTGGCTGGCAGAGGACAGGTGTGGTGATGGTACATGGTGTAGTGGTTGGCAGAGGACAGGTGTGGGATGGTACGTGGCGTAGTGGTTGGCAGAGGACAGGTGTGGGATGGTACATGTTGTAGTGGTTGGCAGAGGACAGGTGTGGGATGGTACATGGCGTAGTGGTTGGCAGAGGACAGGTGTGAGATGGTACATGGTGTATTGGTTGGCAGAGGACAGGTGTGGGATGGTACATGTTGTAGTGGTTGGCAGAGGACAGGTGTGGAATGGTACATGTTGTAGTGGTTGGCAGAGGACAGGTGTGGAATGGTACATGGTGTAGTGGTTGGCAGAGGACAGGTGTGAGATGTTACATGATGTAGTGGTTGGCAGAGGACAGGTGTGAGATGTTACATGATGTAGTGGTTGGCAGAGGACAGGTGTGGGATGGTACATGGTGTAGTGGTTGGCAGAGGACAGGTGTGACATGGTACATGGCATAGTGATTTGCAGAGGACAGGTGTGAGATGGTACATGGCGTAGTGGTTGGCAGAGGACAGGTGTGGAATGGTACATGTAGTGGTTGGCAGAGGACAGGTGTGGAATGGTACATGGTGTAGTGGTTGGCAGAGGACAGGTGTGAGATGTTACATGGCGTAGTGATTTGCAGAGGACAGGTGTGAGATGGTACATGGCGTAGTGGTTGGCAGAGGACAGGTGTGGAATGGTACATGTTGTAGTGGTTGGCAGAGGACAGGTGTGGAATCGTACATGGTGTAGTGATTGGCAGAGGACAGGTGTGAGATGGTACATGGCGTAGTGGTTGGCAGAGGACAGGTGTGGGATGGTACATGGCGTAGTGGTTGGCAGAGGACAGGTGTGGAATGGTACATGTTGTAGTGGTTGGCAGAGGACAGGTGTGGGATAGTACATGGTGTAGTGGTTGACAGAGGACAGGTGTGGGATGGTACATGGCGTAGTGGTTGGCAGAGGACAGGTGTGGAAAGGTACATGTTGTAGTGGTTGGCAGAGGACAGGTGTGGAATGGTACATGTTGTAGTGGTTGGCAGAGGACAGGTGTGGAATGGTACATGGCGTAGTGATTTGCAGAGGACAGGTGTGGGATGGTACATGGTGTAGTGGTTGGCAGAGGACAGGTGTGGGATGGTACATGTTGTAGTGGTTGGCAGAGGACAGGTGTGGGATAGTACATGGTGTAGTGGTTGTCAGAGGACAGGTGTGGGATGATACATGGCGTAGTGGTTGGCAGAGGACAGGTGTGGAATGGTACATGTTGTAGTGGTTGGCAGAGGACAGGTGTGGAATGGTACATGGCGTAGTGGTTAGCAGAGGACAGGTGTGGGATGGTACATGGCATAGTGGTTGGCAGAGGACAGGTGTGGAATGGTACATGGCGTAGTGGTTAGCAGAGGACAGGTGTGGGATGGTACATGGTGTAGTGGTTGGCAGAGGACAGGTGTGAGATGGTACATGGTGTAGTGGTTGGCAGAGGACAGGTGTGGAATGGTACATGGTGTAGTGGTTGGCAGAGGACAGGTGTGAGATGGTACATGGTGTAGTGATTTGCAGAGGACAGGTGTGAGATGGTATATGGCGTAGTGGTTGGCAGAGGACAGGTGTGGAATGGTACATGTTGTAGTGGTTGGCAGAGGACAGGTGTGGAATCGTACATGGTGTAGTGATTGGCAGAGGACAGGTGTGAGATGGTACATGGCGTAGTGGTTGGCAGAGGACAGGTGTGGGATGGTACATGGCGTAGTGGTTGGCAGAGGACAGGTGTGGGATGGTACATGTTGTAGTGGTTGGCAGAGGACAGGTGTGGAATGGTACATGTTGTAGTGGTTGGCAGAGGACAGGTGTGGGATGGTACATGGTGTAGTGATTTGCAGAGGACAGGTGTGGGATGGTACATGGTGTAGTGGTTGGCAGAGGACAGGTGTGGGATGGTACATGGCGTAGTGGTTGGCAGAGGACAGGTGTGGAATGGTACATGTTGTAGTGGTTGGCAGAGGACAGGTGTGGAATGGTACATGTTGTAGTGGTTTGCAGAGGACAGGTGTGGAATGGTACATGGCGTAGTGATTTGCAGAGGACAGGTGTGGGATGGTACATGGTGTAGTGGTTGGCAGAGGACAGGTGTGGGATGGTACATGGTGTAGTGGTTGGCAGAGGACAGGTGTGGGATGGTACATGTTGTAGTGGTTGGCAGAGGACAGGTGTGGGATGGTACATGGTGTAGTGGTTGGCAGAGGACAGGTGTGGGATGGTACATGGCGTAGTGGTTGGCAGAGGACAGGTGTGGAATGGTACATGTTGTAGTGGTTGGCAGAGGACAGGTGTGAGATGGTACATGGTGTAGTGGTTGGCAGAGGACAGGTGTGGGATGGTACATGGTGTAGTGGTTGGCAGAGGACAGGTGTGAGATGGTACATGGTGTAGTGGTTGGCAGAGGACAGGTGTGGGATGGTACATGGTGTAGTGGTTGGCAGATGGCATAAAGAGTTTTAATTGGGAGAAGCTGAGTAGTACAGTCAGTAACAGAAAGGGGGATATTTTAGCGGCTGTATAGTGGTCACTCGCTTGCAGTGGAGCGGTATAATATAAGAAAGTTATACATTGGATATGAGAAGTTGTGTAATTCAGATATTGGGATTAGTAGATATTGGGGAAATATTACACATAGTGCACACCGCTTTCTATTCATTTTCTGAATCTCTGTTTTCTTGTAGTTCTGTTTTATCATCAACTTTAACCATGAAAATCAGAAGCCATTGGAGCTCCGCACCGAGGATTCCAAGGACTGCGATGAGTGGATATCGGCGATCTCACGAGCCAGGTACAGTGTACACCTTCCATCCACACCCCATGTACACACACACCCCATGTACACACCCACCCCATGTACACACACACCCCATGTACACCCACCCCATGTACACACACACACACCCCATGTACACACACACACACCCCATGTACACACACACACACCCCATGTACACACACACACACCCCATGTACACACACACCCCATGTACACACACACCATGTACACTCACACCCCATGTACACACACACCCCATGTACACACACACCCCATGTACACCCACCCCATGTACACACACCCACCCCATGTACACCCACCCCATGTACACCCACCCCATGTACACACCCACCCCATGTACACACACACCCCATGTACACCCACCCCATGTACACCCACCCCATGTACACACCCACCCCATGTACACACACACCCCATGTACACACACACCCCATGTACACCCACCCCATGTACACCCACCCCATGTACACCCACCCCATGTACACCCACTCCATGTACACACACACCCCATGTACACACACCCACTCCATGTACACCCACTCCATGTACACCCACTCCATGTACACATATCCCATGTACACACCCACCTCATGTACACCCACCCCATGTACACACACACCCCATGTACACACACACCCCATGTACACACACCCACCCCATGTACACCCATCCCATGTACACACACCCACCCCATGTATACACACCCCATGTACACCCACCCCATGTACACACACACACACCCCATGTACACCCATCCCATGTACACACACCCACCCCATGTATACACACCCCATGTACACCCACCCCATGTACACACACACACACACACCCCATGTACACCCATCCCATGTACACACACCCACCCCATGTACACTCACCCCATGTACACACACCCACCCCATGTATACACACCCCATGTACACCCACCCCCATGTACACACACACACCCCATGTATACACACCCCATGTACACACACACACCCCATGTATACACACCCCATGTACACCCACCCCGTGTATACACACCCACCCCATGTACACACACACACCCCATGTACACACACACACACACTCCATGTACACACACACACTCCATGTACACACACACTCCATGTACACAGCCACTCCATGTACACAGCCACTCCATGTACACAGCCACTCCATGTACACAGCCACTCCATGTACACACACACCCCATGTACACACACACCCCATGTACACACACACTGCATGTACACACCCACTCCATGTACACACACTCCATGTACACCCTCACCATGTACACACACACCCCATGTACATCCACCCCATGTACACACACACTCTATGTACACCCACCCCATGTACACACACACACACCCCATGTACACACACCCCATGTACACACACACCCCATGTACACACACACCCCATGTACACACCCACCCCATGTACACACACACCCCATGTACACACACATCCCATGTACACCCACCCCATGTACACACACACTCCATGTACACACACACTCCATGTACACACATCCCATGTACACACACACCCCATGTACACCCACTCCATGTACACACACACCCCATGTACACACACACCCCATGTACACACACATCCCATGTACATCCACCCCATGTACACACACACCCCATGTACACACACATCCCATGTACACCCACCCCATGTACACACACACTCCATGTACACACACACTCCATGTACACACACACTCCATGTACACACATCCCATGTACACCCACTCCATGTACACACACACCCCATGTACACACACTCCATGTACACACACACCCCATGTACACAGTACTAGCAGCTTGCGTTCTCTGCACATTGGGTATAATGCAGTTCGTGTTCCCATTAAGAAAATTAATGTAAGATGTTTCGTCTACACAGCTCTGTATTATTTTACTCGGTGAACTTCAGAGATATGTTGTATTATGTTTTCCATAAAGTAAATAGGAAATAAATAACATCCACACTACAAGATATTCCATAATCTCTGATATGTTTGATCCGTGTGACCTATCCAATGATTGCCAAACTGCTGCCCACGGGCTGGATGTGGCCCTTAGGGTACTATTCCTTCCACTGACTCCAATGATGGAGCCCTGTTCCTTCCATTATTATCCACAGTGGGGCACTATTTCTCCCTCAGGCCCCAACCATGGGGCATTATTCCTTCCACTGATGCCAACAATGGGTTCAATTTGCCCCACTGACACCACCAATGGGGCACTATTCCTCCCACTGACACTAATGATGGGGGCACTATTCCTCCCACTGACACCACCAATGGGGCACTATTCCTCCCACTGACACTAATGAGGGTGCACTATTCCTCCCACTGACACCACCAATGGGGCACTATTCCTCCCACTGATGCCAATGATGGGGCACTATTCCTCCCACTGACACTAATGATGGGGCACTACTCCTACTGATACCAGTGATGGGGCACTATTCCTCCCACTGATGCCAATGATGGGGCACTATTCCTCCCACTGATGCCAATGATGGGACACTATGCCTTCCAGTTACACCAATGATAAGGCACTATTCCTCCCACTTATGCCAATGATGGGGCACTAATCCTCCCACTGATACCAATGATGGGGCACTATTCCTTCCACTGATGCCAATGATGGGGCACTATTCCTCCCACTGATGCCAATGATGAGGCACTATTCCTCCCACTGATGCCAATGATGGGGCACTATTCCTTCCACTGATACCAATGATGGGGCACTATTCCTCCCACTGATGCCAATGATGAGGCACTATTCCTCCCACTGATACCAATGATGGGACACTATTCCTCCCACTGATACCAATGATGGGACACTATTCCTCCCACTGGCAGCAATGATGGGACACTATTCCTCCCACTGACACAAGTGATGGGGCACTATTTCTCCCACTGACACCAATGATGGGGCACTATTCTTTGGCCCTTTATTTAGAAAATTTGGGACCCCTGATCGTACATTATAAAAGCAAACTGTGGTGTTCACTCCGCTTACCCTGGAGATGCTGAAAACAAAGCACTGCACACTACACCCCCCTCACTCTAAGAGAAAAGGCAATTATTACAGATTGAAATTTTCTGAATACATGGAAGATGGGTGAATGTTATAGGGAACACCTGCTCTATTCACTGCGTCCAATCTACTGTATAAACTTGCATACATTACAGTGAGCACAATGCCAATCGAGGAGGGTGCAGACACAAGATCGGTGTACGATACAATAACAGGGGCTGAGGAAGCCATGACTCTTATCTACATATCTCAGTGACCTCACATGAAAAGTCCCATAAAACATCCTATTTATGATGTAGTCACCAACTTCTGGGGTAAAGAGAAGGAAAAAAAAAGGTGGATATGAGTCGCTTATTGAGAAGGCACGGGGGCCTAGCTAGCTAGGTGAAAAGTTCAGATGATCGGGAGCAAGTGGTCAAAGTCCCTAAGTAAGTGATGTTCAATCCAGGGAGTCCGGACCTATTTAAACTTCTTGTGACGGGAGGGCCCTTGGAACCCAGAATCTTGGAAAGGTTGGGAAACCCTTGTTTCAGCTCCGCATGCACCTCTTATGTCTAAGTCACCCTGTGCCATCCTGGCACAGGGTGACTGAGAAAATATATCTTGGATTACTTAAAATGGGACAGTAATATTTATCCACAATATCTCCCAGGATATATGTAAGGACTATTCTTGGTTTGTTTGATTCTGAACTCAACATGTTAGTTGAGAGAGCTGATCACATTGTCCTCTGTACAATGTAGGAGACGGGCCGCCTCCTGCTGGAGCTCCTGCTATTGTGAGAAGGTGTCCTGTGTTTATACGTTATGATAATGTATAATCTACTGTGTGAAGCTCGGTGAGAACAAGTCTGGCCTGTAGTGAAATCCTGATTAATCATAACAATGCCCAGGAGGGCACAGAGTCACATCGGCTGCTTTAAGGGATTAGATAATTAGGTGTCTGGTTACAGGTGTATTGTTAGAGTAATATGAGCAGGAGGGGGGACCTCCTCTTCTACTGTATAGAAGACTTGTATTTTAGTTCTAATAAACAGTCCATGTTCAGCAACTAAACAAGTATCGTCTTGTTTTGTGCTTGTGAGAGGTTGGAATATCTGATATCTATATTCAGACGGGGAGGAAGCGGTATATGACGAAAGCACTCAATCGGAGTGTGGGACGTTCAGTTACACTTCTATGTAGAAGAGAATGCCTAGTATACTCCACTCTAAAATCTTCCGATACGGGGACAGGTCCACCATATGTGGAAGAGAATGCCCGGTATACTCCACTTCAGTGAAGTTCTAATAAATCCCCCCGCAGTGGTCTAAATGGTTAAAAACATTCCTCAGTTGCTCAATGATTTCAGAACCCCCCCTTACATCAAAGTCTACCTTAGGAGTCCTCCCCATCCTCAGTTTCCACAGTCCCCTTGCATCAGCCCCCCCCCTTTACATAAGAGTCTACCTGAGGAGTTCCCCCATACATCAAAGTCACCCCCCTTGCATTAGGTCCCCATCAGAGCCTCCCTTACCTTGGAGTCCCCGTGGTCCTAACTAGTGATGAGTTTGGGCTCGGTTGAATCAGAAAGACAACTGTCATTCGCAAAGAGGTGGGGATGCTTATGACATCATTGATCTGATATGGACATATTAGTTAAATGATGTCACGAGCATTTGCTATCTCTGTCATACTGCGCATGCGCCACCATGCTTCATCAAGGCGCCGGTTCAAGGAAAGGAAAGAAGGAAAGACAGCCAACCCTCTGATGAGATCAAAAGAGAATATGACGGTGCGGGATCCGGAGCGCTGAGATGGAGCAGTGACTTCAACTAGTCGATGCCGGATTAACTGGGTTGGTGAGTGTGTTTTTTTTGAGGACAACCCAGCTGTCAAGTCTTGTGAGCAAAAATAATCCGGATGGCCGCACTCCATAAAAATATTTTTATTGAAGAAGAGGTCCATACAATCAGAATAAAAATGTACAGCAGCCAACGCGTTTCACACCACTCCTACCGGTGCTTAATCATAGCTGAGGTGATATTTTTGGAACAGCCACCTTGAGCGGGTTTTTTTTTTTCTATCAGCTGTCAAGTCTTATTTGCAACTTTTTTGGAATCTGTCTGACATGATTGAAAACAAAAGAGAAAAAACTTCAGTAAAACAAAGCAAAGCCCCCATCAGAGCCCCCTCCCCTTACATCAGAGTCGGCCTTAAGCTGGCTATACGTGGATTGAAATTTGGCCGGTTCATCAGGGACTGGCCGAATTTTGACCCATGTATGGGCTGTGCAGTTCAACAGAACTCCATATACTCGGCTTCTGTTCAAATGGCCTGTCTAAAAAAATCATGCAATCAGCGTTGCATGCTATAGCCTGCAGCACTAATCTGTTTCAGAAACCACGAAATTAGGCCGAGAGAGAAGTACAGTTAAATTACACTTGTTTAATAATAAAAGTAAAAAGAACAAATGTAGTCAAAACATAGCCAAAGTTCAGTAACCGAAATGGATAGTCAGCCAAGCCAGAAGTCAGGGATCAATGTAGTGGAACAGCAAGCAGGATCTGGAGCCAGAAGGGATGTCAGCACAGCAAGTCTTGAACAGGATCGCAGGAGATAGTTTCTGTGATGTTGACCAAGGCGAAGGCAGAGATCCTCTCAACTGGACGGCTTAAGTAGGCAGGACTGACGAGCAGGATATCATCAACAGCTGAGTAACTGTGGAGAGAGATAGGAGCTGGCAATTAGCCGACAGCTGAGCGACCAGCTCAGAGAAGGAAGGGCTGAGCCCAGCCCTGACATCTGTATATTCTGATGGCAGGTAAGTCTCCCCACTAACAGAATACAATGACACAGCAGGAGGATTCCCCTACCCACCTCGAGTGTGTGGATGAGGGAATGAGGTCAGGTTGTTTTTTTTGTTCAAGCCGCTGGTTGATTGAAAAAAAAAAGGACTCTTCTATTGCCAGCTTTTAGAGTCCCTCCTTACATCAGAGTCTGCCTTAGGAGCCCCCCTTACATCAGAATGCCCCAGTTATATCAGGGTGGCCCTATAAGCCCCCACTTACTTCAGAGATGACATCACAGAGCTCCCTTGCATCAGAGTCTTTTATAAGTCGCCCTGTACATCACAGACACCCCCACCCCTCCCCACCAGAGACTGCTATAGGAGTCCACCTTACATTAGAGCTCCAGTCAGAGCCCCCCTAACATCAGGGTTCCAATCAGAGCTGCCCTTATATCAAGGTCCCCTTCAAGACCCCAATTACATCAGAGTTCTCCCGTACATCACTATCCATTATAGAACCCCTTACATCAGAGTTCCCTTTTCAAAGCCCCCCTTACATTGGGGTCCCCATCATATCCCCTATTACAATGAGTCTTTCTTGGGAGCCCCCCCCCCTTAAATTCGAGTCTGCCTTAGTAGCCCCCCCCCTTTACATCTGAGTCGTCATCGGAGTCCCCTATTACATCAGGGTTCCCCTCTGAGCACCCTTACATAAGTCTTTTTTAGGAGTTACCCTGTACATCACAGCCTCCCTCCCTTCCCCACCAGAGTCTGCTATAGGGGTCCACCTTGCATTAGAGTTCCAATGGGACCTGCCCTTATATCAAGGTCCCCATCAGAGCCCTGCTTACCTCAGGGACCCCTTCAGGTCCCCCCCCCCCCTTACATCAGAGTACCTATTATAGACCTCCTTACATGACAGCACATTATAGGCCCCCTTACATCAGGGTCCCTATCATAGCCTTCATTACATCAGGGACCCCAACAGAGTCCTCCTTACATCAGATTCACTATCAGTGGTCCGCCCTCACCTGGCTTACAGCATGACTATAGTCCATGTAGCAGCAGGGCGGAAGTCTGAGCATGTATGGATGGAGGAAGTTCTGTCCTCCTGCTGGGGCAAGCTTGTCATTGGTTGCCAGGATAATGGCGGTCCTAGCAACCAACTGATGGGATGATCACAGCACAGTGGGGGGGATCTGGTCCATATCAGTGGGCCAGATGTAGTAGCGGGTTGATGTGACCAGTGGGCCATAGCTTGAAGACCCCTAGCCTTAGAGCTGCCTTTCTCAACCTTTTCAACACAGAGGAACCCTGGAAATAATTCTCCGGTCTTGGGAAACCCCTGCTAAAAATGAAAAATCTACAACTCATCATACATTAGTGCGACGGTCAATGAGAAGATTGCTTCTTACACTTGTGGTTATTGGGAAGAATTACCCCTTTACAGATAACTAAAAAGATCAATGGGGTCCTTGAGAACTTACCGGAGAGGCAGAAATTGACCATTGTTCAGGGAACCTCTAGAGGAACCCAAGGGTTCCACAAAACCCTGGTGAGAAACCCTGCCTTAGAGGGTAAGTGCACTTATCCTTTAAGGGATGGCCACCTATAGGAAAAAAAATATCCCTTTTGGATGGAAAAACCCTTTAAGGAGAATGTTATGTAATATTAGGCTGCATAGCACAATGTGAAGATGAGCTGCACCCTTCCAACCGATGGTCTGTCTGAGGAGATTATTGGGCTGACAATCAAGAACACGCATTCATGAGGCACTCAAGTGTAAAGGAATGAAGAACGCTACAGGCATATCCTTCTCCACCACACCTTTCCTCACCTGTACACCTGTTCATGGCAGCAGCTGGAGGGGCACGTTTCTTGCTGGATGCACAATACTGTACAGTCAAGCTTAACTGCTTTCCTACCGGAGCAATTCTTTAGGTTTTCACACATGTTGAAATCTGCATTTTCTTTTTTCTTTTTTTTTTTTTTGCTAGAAAATTATTTAAAACCCCCAAAAATTCTATTTTCTAAAAAGTAAAATAATTTTAGCGCACACAAACACAATTATACAATTTTTGGTAAAATATAAATGATGAGGTTCCGTTGAGTAAATAGATACCACACATGTCAAGCCTTAGAAATGCCCACACCCGTGAAACAGTAGAAAAACGACAGTACCAAAATTTGCCCATAGGTGGCGCTTCAAAAGCCGTTACAGGTTATCAGTTTAGAATTAACCTTGAATGGTGGCCCTAGAATTATTACTCTCACTTCAACCTTCGCTGTGATGCCTAACCTGTGTGGCCCAATCGCTGTTTACATATACAGTGCTTTGAAAAAGTATTCATACCCTTTGAAATTTTCCACATTTTGTCATGTTACAACCAAAAACGTAAATGTATTTTATAGGGATTTTATGTGATAGACCAACACAAAGTGACACAAAATTGTGAAGTGGAAGGAAAATGATAAATGGTTTATAATTTTTTTTTCCAAAACAATATATGTGAAAAGTGTGGCGTGCATTTGTATTCAGCCCCCTTTACTCTGATACCCCTAACTAAAATCTAATGGAACCAACTGCCTTCAGAAGTCACCTAATTAGTAAATAGAGTCCACCTGTGTGTAACTTAATCTCAGTATAAATACAGCTGTTCTGTGAAGCCCTCAGAGGTTTGTTAGAGAACCTTAGCGAACAAACAGCATCATAAAGGCCAAGGAACACACCAGACAGGTCAGGGATAAAGTTGTGGAGAAGTATAAAGCAGGGTTAGGTTATAAAAAAATCTCCCAAGCTTTGAACATCTCACGGAGCTCTGTTCAATCCATCATCGGAAAATGGAAAGAGTATGGCACAACTGCAAACCTACCAAGACATGGCCGTCCACCTAAACTGACCGGCCGGGCAAGGAGAGCATTCATCAGAGAAGAGCCAAGAGGTCCATGGTAACTCTGGAGGAGCTGCAGAGATCCACAGCTCAGGTGGGAGAATCTGTCCACAGGACAACTATTAGTCGTGTTCTCCACAAATCTGCCCTTTATGGAAGAGTGACAAGAAGAAAGACATTGGTGAAAGAAAGTCATAAGAAGTCCTGTTTGTAGTTTGTGAGAAGCCATGTGGAGGACACAGCAAACATGTGGAAGAAGGTGATCTGGTCAGATGAGACCAAAATTCAACTTTATGGCCTAAAAACAAAACGCTATGTGTGGGGGGAACTAACACCGCACATCACCCTGAACACACCATCCCCACCGTGAAACATGGTGGTGGCAGCATCATGTGGTGGGGATGGTTTTCTTCAGCAGGGACAGGGAAGCTGGTCAGAGTTGATGGGAAGATGGATGGAGACAAATACAGGACAATCTTAGAAGAAAACTTTTTAGAGTCTGCAAAAGACTTGAGACTGGGGCGGAGGTTCACCTTCCAGCAGGACAACGACCCGAAACATCCAGCCAGAGCTACAATGGAATGGTTTACATCAAAGCATATTCATGTGTTAGAATGGCCCAGTCACAGTCCAGACCTAAATCACATTGAGAATCTGTGGCAAGACTTGAAAATTGCTGTTCACAGACGCTCTCCATCCAATCTGACAGAGCTTGAGATATTTTACAAAGAAGAATGGGCAGAAATGTCCTCTCTAGATGTGCAAAGCTGGTAGAGACATCCCCAAAAAGACTTGTAGAGAAAGGGGGTTCTACAAAGTGTCATTTCTTCAGTGTTGTCACATGAAAAGATAGAAGAAAAGATTTACAAAAATGTGAGGGGTGTACTGTGTGTGTGTATAGTTGTGCTCAAAAGTTTGCATACCCTGACAGAAATTGTGAAATTTTGTCATTAATATTGAAAAATATGACTGCTCATACCAAAAACTATCTTTTATTTAAGGATAGCAATCATATGAAGCCATTTATTATCACATCGTTTTTTGGATCCTTTTTAAATCATAATGATTACAGAAATCACCCAAATGGCTCTGATAAAAAGTTTACATCCCCTGGAATGTTTGGCCTTGGTACAGACACAGAAGGTGGCACACACAGGTTAAAATGGCAATTAAAGTTCATTTCCAACGTTTGTGGCTTTTTAAATCACAATTTAGTGTCTGTGTATAAATAGTCAATGAGTTTGTTAGCTCTCACATGGATGCCCTAAGCAGGCTAGATGCTAAGCCATGAGGAGGTAGAAAAGAACAGTCAAAAGACCTGCGTAACAAGGTAATGAAACTTTACAAAGATGGAAAATTATATAAAAAGATAACAAAAGCCTTGAATATGCCGGTCAGTACTGTTTAATCACTTATTAAGAAGTGGAAAATTCGGGGCTCTTTTGATACCAAGCAGGTAGACCAAGAAAGATTGCAGCCACAACTGGCGGAAGAATTGCCCAAGATACAAAGAAAAACCCCCCACAGGTAACCTCAGGAGAAATACAGGCTGCTCTCCACAAAGACGGTGTGGTTGTTTTTAACCACTTGACAACTGGGCAATTAAACCCCCTTCCTAACCAGACCAATTTTCAGCTTTTGGTGCTCTCACATTTTGAATGACAATTACTCAGCCATGCAACACTGTATCTATATGAAATTTTTGTCCTTTTTTTCACACAAATAGAGCTTTCTTTTGGTGGTATTTAATCACCGCTGGGTTCTTTATTTTTTGCGCCATAAAAGAAAAAAGACCGAAAAATCTGTAAAAAAAATGCATTTTTCTTCATTTCTGTTATAATATTTTGCAAATTAGTAATTTTTCTTCATATATTTTGGCCAAAATTTATACCGCTACATATCTTTGGTAAAATTAACCCAAATCGGTGGATATTATTTGGTCTTTGTGAAAGTTATAGAGTCCAAAAGCTATGGTGCGAATATCTGAAAATTGATCACACCTGAAGTACTGAGGGCCTATCTAATTTCTTGAGACCCTAACATTCCAGAAAAGTACAAATACCCCCCCAAATGATACCTTTTTGGAAAGAAGACATTCCAAGGTATTTAGAAAGATGCATGGTGAGATTTTTGAAGTTGTCATTTTTTCCCACAATTCTTTGCAAAATCAAGGTTTTTTTTTAACTTTTTTTTTCCCCACAAAATTGTCATATTAGCAGGTTATTTCTCACACACCACATATGCATACCACAAATTACACCCCAAAACACATTCTGCTATTACTCCCGAGTACGGCGATACCACATGTGTGAGACTGTTACACAGCGTGGCCACATACAGAGGCCCAACATGCAGGGAGCACCTTCAGGCGTTCTGTAGCTCCCAGGCCAATTCTGACATTTCTCTCCTACATGTAAAAATCATCATTTATTTGCTAGAAAATTACATAGAACCCCAAAACATTATATATGTTTTTTTAGCAAAGACCCTAGAGAATACAATGGCGGTCGTTGCAACTTTTTATCTCGCACGGTATTTGCGCAGCAATTTTTTTAACGCGTTTTTTTTGGGAAAAAAACTGTTTTGTGCTTTACAAAAACCAAAACAGTAAAGTTAGCCTAATGTTTTTGCATAATGTGAAAGTTGATGAAGTTATACTGAGTAAATAGATACCCAACATGTCACCTTTCAAAATTGCACGCGCTTGTGGAATGGCGCCAAACTTTGCTACTCAAAAATCCCCATAGGCGACGCTTTAAAATTTTTTACTGGTTACATGTTTTGAGTTACAGAGGAGGTCTAGGGCCAAAATTATTACTCTCGCTCCACCGATCGCAGCGATACCTCACATGTGTGGTTTGAACACGGTTTTCATATGTGGGCGGGACTTACGTATGCGTTCCTTCTGCATGCGAGCACGCAGGGACAGGGGCGCTTTAAAAATTTTTTTTTTTTTTTTATTGTTCATTTTACTTTATTTATTTTAGTTTGATGCTTTTTTCCAAAAAAAAAAATTTTTGACCACTTTTATTCCTATTACAAGGAATATAAACATCCTTGTAATAGGAATATGGCATGACAGGTCCTCTTTACAGTGAGATATGGGGTCAATAAGACCCCACATCTCACCTCTAGGCTGGGAAGCCTGAAATAAAAAAAAAAAAAAAAACGTTCCTGGCTTCGATCATAGCGGTGAGTCGGTAGAAGCGCGGGAGGGGGGGACATCCCCTATCGCCTCCCGTAAGAACGATCAAGCAGTGGAACAGCTGCTATGATCGTTCTCATGGTGTAGGGAATCGTTGCCTGAAAAAGCTGATATCTGAATGATGCCTGTAGCTGCAACCATCATTCAGATATCTCCGCACAAAGTCAAGGACGTCGTATGACGGCCGGTGGGCGGGAAGTGGTTAAAACGCTTTTTTTTTTTAACACAAAGTTGTCCATTTATACAATATTTCTACCACATAACATGTACATACCAAAAATGACACCCCAAAATAGATTCCCCTGCTCCTCCTGAGTACGGCGATACCACATGTGTGAGACTTCCACAGCCTGGCCACATACAGAGGCCGAGTACAGCTGAGCATGGCTCGGTATGGCAGGGTATGGCGGGGTATTGCGGAGTATGGCGGGGTATTGCGGAGTATGGCGGGGTATTGCGGAGTATGGCGGGGTATTGCGGAGTATGGCGGGGTATTGCGGAGTATGGCGGGGTATGGCAGGGTATTGCAGGGTATGGCAGGGTATTGCAGGGTATGGCAGAGTATGGCGGGGTATTGCAGAGTATGGCGGGGTATTGCGGAGTATGGCGGGGTATGGCAGAGTATGGCGGGGTATTGCAGAGTATGGCGGGGTATTGCGGAGTATGGCGGGGTAAGGCAGAGTATGGCGGGGGCATGGCAGAGTATGGCGGGGGCATTGCAGGGTATGGCGGGGGCATTGCAGAGTATGGCGGGGGCATTGCAGAGTATTGTGGGGGAATTGCAGAGTATTGCACAGCATTGCAGAGTATTGTGGGGGCATTGCAGAGTACTGCACAGCATTGCAGAGTATTGTGGGGGTATTGCAGAGTATTGCACAGCATTGCAGAGTATTGTGGGGGCATTGCAGAGTATTGTGGGGGTATTGCAGAGTATTGCACAGCATTGCAGAGTATTGTGGGGGAATTGCAGAGTATTGCACAGCATTGCAGAGTATGGCGGGGGCATTGCAGAGTATTGTGGGGGTATTGCAGAGTACTGCACAGCATTGCAGAGTATTGTGGGGGTATTGCAGAGTACTGCACAGCATTGCAGAGTATTGTGGGGGTATTGCAGAGTATTGCACAGCATTGCAGAGTATTGTGGGGGTATTGCAGAGTATTGTGGGGGTATTGCAGAGTATTGTGGGGGTGTTGCAGAGTATTGTGGGGGTGTTGCAGAGTATTGTGGGGGTGTTGCAGAGTATTGCACAGCATTGCAGAGTATTGTGGGGGTATTGCAGAGTATTGTGGGGGTGTTGCAGAGTATTGCTCAGCATTGCAGTGTAGTGAGGGATGGCTGATCGGTACACAGGAGGGGAGGAGAGGGGGAGGAGAGGAACCGGCGTCATCAGATGACGCCGGTCTGTTTACATGTGATCGCGCCGTCATTTGACGGCGCGATCACATGGTAAACGGCCGCGATCAGCGGCCATTTACCGGGATCCGTGATGCTCCGGACCCGGCGGTCACGAATGTGTTCGGGTGCGCGCCCCAGGGGGCGCGCGAGAGGGGAATTCTGGGAGGACGTCATAGTACGCCCTCCCAGAGTTATCCAACCGCCCTGCAGCCGTCATTCGGCTATGGGCCGGTTGGTAAGTGGTTAAGGAGCACAATTCAATGATACTTGAACAAAAAAGAGCTGCATGGTTGAGCTGCCAGTAGGAAGCCTCCACTGCGCCAATGCCACAAGAAAGCCCAATGAGGCGTGTCAGGGTGTTGTTGGGCACATTGTAACCGGGCTTTTTTGTGGAACTTGTACAGTAAAGGCTTCTTTCTGGCAACTTGACCATGCAGCTCTTTTTTGTTCAAGTATCATCGTATTGTGCTCCTTAAAAACAACCACACCGTCTTTATCCAGAGCAGCCTGTATTTCTCCTGAGGTAACCTGTCGGGTTTTTCTTTGTATCCCGAACAGTTCCTGTGGCTGAAATCTTTCTTGGTCTACCTGACCTTGGCTTGGTATCAAGAGAGCCCTGAATTTTCCACTTTTTATTCAGTGATTGAACAGTACTGTTAAAGGCTTTGAATATCTTCTTTTATCCTTTTCTATCTTTGTAAAGTTTCATTACCTTGTTACGCAGGTCTTTTGACTGTTCTTTTCTACCTCCTCATGGCTCAGTGTCTAGCCTGCTTAGTGCATCCATGTGAGAGCTAACAAACACTATTTATACACAGACACTACTTGTGATTTAAAAAGCCACAAATGTGGGAAATTGACCTTTAATTGCCATTTTATCCTGTGTGTGCCAAGGCCAAACATTCCAGGGTATGTAAACTTTTGATCAGGGTGATTTCTGTTATCATTATGATGTGAAAATAAATGGCGTCATGTGATCACTATCCTTAAATAAAAGACAGTTTATTGGCAATATTTTCAATATTAATGCCAAAATTTCACAATTTCTGCCAGGGTATCCAAACTTTTGAGCACAACTGTGTGTGTATGTATATGTGTGTGTGTGTGTGTATATATATGTATATGTGTATATGTATGTGTATGTGTATATATATATATAATATTTTTTATATATAATTATTTACTTTAAAAATATTTTTGATGCTTTTAAATAAAAACGTATCAATAGTAAATAAACTATAAATAAATATAAAAAAATTCTACATTCTTTATATATTTTTTTTATTTTATTTTTTTCATTTACCTTTCTTTCACAAGGGGGCTGACAGGCTCAGCATTAGATATTTATCATGCAATACATCAAACCACACCACACAAACCATCATATAATCTGCCTGTAAGGGTTCTAGAATTATTATTTTTTTTGTTACTTTAAAGGGTAACTCCACTTTTGTGTAGAAAAAAAAGCAAATAATAAAAATGTTATTAAAAAAATGAATACAGCATGTATAATTGCTACGTGTCAAGTCATATAGTAATTTAATTGTTTTTAAAAAATGCCCTTTCCTATTCAATCTGCAGTCGCTGTAATTTTCTGTCAAATACAATATGGCCACTAGGAGGTGCTGTTTACACAGATTATATACAGAACGATTTTCCCAGAAGTCTGCACTAAGATGCAAGTCAGATTTTGGGCATCCCCTGCAACAAAAATGTCACTTTTGGTGAGATACTCCCAATAGGAAATCGCGTCTAAAGGGATGTAGACCCCTGCCACTTTCCTCATTAGAGTCCTGCAAGTGCAGCAGCTGATTGATAACTCCTATATTAACTCCCATTCAGATTCACTCTGCACATGGACACAGAGAAACAAACAGCTATTTCGTCTCAATAACAAAAGGTATACTAGATGGAGCTGATGCTCATAGGAAATTAATACTTCTTTTGATTGCCAGCTCCATCTAGCGGCCATAATGTGGTATTTTCCTGATTCAGTCTAGTTTTTGTGAATGAATAACATTCAACCTGGATGGAGCTGATGATCGTAGGAAGTAGGGACTTTACGATGTCTTTTTTTTTTTTCTTTTCTCAGTTACAAGACCCTGGTCACGGAGCATGAAGCTCTCATGCAGAAATACTTACATTTACTACAAATTGTGGAAACTGAGAAGAAGGTGGGAAAGCAACTGCGCCAGCAAATTGAAGACGGAGAGGTGGAGGTGGAACGTCTTAAAGCTGAGGTGAGGAGCATTCTACAACAGAGCCACAGTGGCAGATCCAGCTCTTTATCTTTGTATATGGAATACCCTGACCTATAGAGATACACAGAGGGGTCTATGAAAATAAATAAATCGCTGTTTCAATGTCTCAGCATTCCCACAGCCGTAGCAGATAACCCCTGTAATATGTTCAATATGTTTATGAACATCAATGCCATCTAGTGACCATAATGGGGTATTTTTCTGATTTGAGGTATTTCAAGTAAATACCCCATTATGGCCACTAGATGGAGCTGATGATCATAGGAAATAGACTTATTAAGCAACAGACAGACAGGGCTGGGCGAATGCTTGTAAAAGTCATCCAGCAATTTTTTAAATATATATATATATATATATATATATATATATATTCCTAAATGTATAAGAAAGATTTTTTTTTGACCCCCAGTAAATCTTTATTCACTTACAGGGGTCTGTTTATAAAAATAATTTGGATAGATGTGGCTACTAGATGGCGCTAATGATCATAGGGAATTGATGTATTAAGCATCATGCAGTTAGAATCCATGAGGGCTGGGTGAATGCTTGTGACATTCATCCAGCGAATGTTTTATTAAATAGGTTCCTAAATGTGTAACAAGAACAAAAAAATACTTTTTTGACCCCCCCAGTGAATCTAAATCTGTGTTCACTTACAAGGCTCTATTTATAAAATAAATAGACCCCTCAACCATAAATAGAATGCTTGTTACGTTCATCCAGCAAATGTTTCTCTAAGTAGACCCCTAATATATAACATGATCAAATTATACTTTTTAAAAATTTACTTTAAAAATATTTTAAATACTTATAAATATACATTCTACTAATGATATTATAATTATTATATAAAAATATAATGTAATAATGATATAATTATTATATAAAATAAGTATTATATAAAATAATAAAATAAATATAATAATAATATAATAATAATAAATAAAATATATATGTATAAATAAAATATTATTATAAGTATTATATTATTATTATATTAATAATTAATTCTAATAATATATACTTTTTAAAACTTTCAGTGTAGTCTATTATTTTTGTTTCCTTTTTATTATTTTTGTTTTCCTTTCTTATCATTTTCTTTCCCTATTTAATCTATAGAATTAACTTGGACTTAATCTATAGAATTAACTTGGTGATCTCCCAGGCCTACAGTTTGAACCCATTAGGGGTAGGCTTGTCCAGGACATCAAGAACTGAATAATCCTATACCAACTTCCTTTACTTTATATTTATCACTACCATTGTTGAATATTGTATATGGGAACTTTATTTATATTGTTACTTACTTTACATGAATAAAAATCTATTGGATAAAAAAATATATATATTTTTTGACCCCCCCCCCCCCAGTAAATCTAGGTTCACTTACAATTCATTGGATGAATGCCACAAGCATTCATTCTGACTGTATTTGTATTTCTGACTCCATCTAGTGGCCATTATGCAGTATATGCTCTGATTTAAGGTATTTCAGGAATAATACCACATTATGGCCACTAGATGGAGCTAGTGATTACAGGAAATCAACGTATTAGGCAAATCACAGAATATTTGAAGGTTGGGGCGAATACTTGTGACATTTGTCCAGCAAATGTTTTCTATATCCACTTGCCGACCAGCAACTTACCCGTACGTCTCTGGACTTCGGTTGGTTATGTCTGGATGATGCCACTACAGGCATCACCCCCAGTACTGTTTTTTTTTTTTTTTAGAGTCGGCAGTCGGCTCTCATGTAATAGCAATCGGAGTGCATTGCTTTTTTTTTTTTTTTATAACTGACAAATTTTATTTAGATTTTATTTTTTTCAAATACAAAAAAAAAAAAAAAAGAAGAAGAATAAACAATGAAAATGTTACAAAATTTCTAAGAGCAATCTGTCATATCATACACACACTAATACTCTCAGGTGTCCTATTCGATTGTCCTATTTGATTGTCCTATTCGATTGTCCTATTCGATTGCCATTACAAGAAAACGGGAGGGGACATTGATCGGCTCTCCACTACGGTAACCCAGAAGTGATGACCTGACATCCCTTCTGGTTTTCCCGGATGTCAAAGGCGCCATTTAAAAAAAAAATAAAAAAAATAATGCATTCAAAAACACAGATGATTAATGCTTTTAAGTGCAGAAGATGGATTTGGGGTGTTATAAACTCCAGATTCCTCCATAAAGAGGACCTGTCACTGCCTATTGCTGTCACAGGGGATGTTTACATTCCTTGTGACCACAATAAAAGTGATCACATTTTTTTTATTTTTTATGCAACAGTGTAAAAAAAAATAAATAAAAATAACGTTTTATTAATAATTTAAAAAAAATAAGTTTAAAGTGCCTCGACCCCACCATGCTCGCTCACAAAGGTGAACGCGCGCGTCGGTGCTGCACACAGGGCGTAACATCATCTTTTCTGTTTCAATTGTTTTTATTGAGTAAAGAACAAACAGTATAAAGCAGAGTAGCCGACAATCCTCGCTAAGCTCTAGACCTTCAAAAACCAGCATACATAATTTAACCCCCTTCACGCCGAGCGTACGCAAATATGCATTTTCGGCTTGAAGGGGTTATACCCGGGTCATATGCAGCTGCAGGCATCACCCCGCTACCGTTTTTTTAGAGCCAGTGGTTGGCTTTTTAGTGATAACAACCGATGCGGCAAAAGCCGCTTGGGTGTTATCCTAAAGGAGCGGGAGGGGACGTCCCCCGACCACCCCCCCCCCCCAACGGTCTCCCCGGACCTCCCATCCCACCGGGAGACCCCAGCCACCATTTGGCACGTCCGCCGCCTAAGCTGAGACCCGAACGTAGCCGGATTCTGTACTGATCACTGTATTGGTGTCACCGGTTCCCAAAAAGTGTCAGATTTGTCCGCCGCAATGTCGTAGTCCTGCTAAAAAATCGCTGATCGCCGCCATTACTAGTAAAGATTATAAAAAAAAAATAAAAAGTCCAAAAATCTAAACCATAGTTTGTAGACGTGATAACTTTTGTGCGAACCAATCAATAGACACTTATTGGGATTTTGTTTACCAAAAATATGTAGCAGATTACATATTGGCCTAAATTAATGAAGAAATTACATTTTCTTTTACATTTTTTTTATTGGATGTTTTGTAGCAGAAAGTAAAAAAACAATGTTTTTTTTTTTTATCAAAATTGTCATAGTTACATAGTAGGTGAGGTTGAAAAAAGACACAAGTCCATCAAGTCCATCCTATGTGTGTGATTATGTGTCAGTATTACATTGTATATCCCTGTATATTGCGGTCATTCAGGTGATTATCTAATAGTTTCTTGAAACTATCGATGCTCCCCGCTGAGACCACCGCCTGTGGAAGGGAATTCCACATCCTTGCCGCTCTTACCGTAAAGAACCCTCTACGTAGTTTAAGGTTAAACTGCTTTTCTGCTAATTTTAGTGAATGGCTACGTGTCTTGTTAAATTCCCTCGCGCGGAAAAGTTTTCTCCCTATTGTGGGGTCACCAGTCCGGTATTTGTACATTGAAATCATATCCCCTCTCAAGCGTTTCTTCTCCAGAGAGAATAAGTTCAGCGCTCACAACCTTTCCTCATAACTAAGATCCTCCAGACCCTTTATTAGCTTTGTTGCCCTTCTTTGTACTCGCTCCATTTCCAGTACATCCTTCCTGAGGACTGGTGCCCAGAACTGGACAGCATACTCCAGGTGCGGCCGGACCAGAGTCTTGTAGAGCGGGAGAATTATCGTTTTATCTCTGGAGTTGATCCCCTTTTTAAAGCCAATATTCTGTTTGCTTTGTTAGCAGCAGCTTGGCATTGCATGTCATTGCTGAGCCTATCATCTACTAGGACCCCCAGGTCCTTTTCCATCCTAGATTCCCCCAGAGGTTCTCCCCCCAGTCTATAGATTGCATTAATATTTTTGCCACCCAAATGCATTATTTTACATTTTTCTACATTGAACCTCATTTGCCATGTAGTTGCCCCTCCCCCATTCTTTTGTTCAGATCTTTTTGCAAGGTTTCCACATCCTGCGGAGAAGTTATTGCCCTGCTTAGCTTAGTATCGTCTGCAAATACAGAGATTGAACTGTTTATCCCATCCTCCAGGTCGTTTATAAACAAATTAAATAGGATTGGTCCCAGCACAGAACCCTGGGGGACCCCACTACCCACCCCTGACCATTCCGAGTACTCCCCATTTATCACCCTCCCTCTGAACTCGCCCTTGTAGCCAGTTTTCAATCCATGTACTCACCCTATGGTCCATGCCAACAGACCTTATTTTGTACAGTAAACGTTTATGGGGAACTGTGTCAAATGCTTTTGTAAAATGCAGATACATCACGTCTACGGGCCTTCCTTTATCTAGATGGCAACTCACCTCCTCATAGAAGGTTAATAGATTGGTTTGGCAAGAATGATTCTTCATGAATCCATGCTGATTTCTGCTAATGATACCGTTCTCATTACTAAAATCTTGTATATAGTCCCTTATCATCCCCTCCAAGAGTTTACATACTATTGATGTTAGGCTAACTGGTCTGTAATTCCCAGGGATGTATTTTGGTCCTTTTTTTAAAGGTTTGTGCTACATTGGCTTTTCTCCAATTAGCGGATACCATTCCAGTCAGTAGACTGCCAGTAAAAATTAGGTCCTTAAAGCGGGGGTCCACCTACATCATCTAAAAAAAAAAAAAAATATTAAAAGCCAGCAGCTACAAATACTGCAGATGCTGACTTTTAATACATGGCCACTTACCTGTTCCAGAGTCCAGCGATGTCGGCAGGGGACACTGAGAACCCGCTCGGTTCTCAGCAGCTGCCGCCGCCATCCTAGGTGAGGGAATCCGGAAGTGAAGTGTTGCGGCTTCACTTCCCGGTTCCCTACTGCGCATTCGCGAGTCGCGCTGCGCGTCCCAAGTGGTCCTCGCTCTTTCCTGGGAGCTGTGTGATTCCCAGGAGACAGCGCGGAGGAACAGGAAGAGGCATAGACTCCCATGGGAGTCTATGCCGGAAGTGGGTGCAAATACCTGTCTTAGACAGGTATCTGCACCCCTCTGCCAACTGAAAGGTGCCAAATGTGACACCAGAGGGGGGAGGGTTCCGAAAAGCGGAAGTTCCATTTTTGTGTGGAACTCCGCTTTAAGGACCCTTGGGTGCAAGCCATCTGGTCCCGGTGATTTATTAATGTTAAGCTTCCCAAGTCTATTTCTAGTTCTATCCTGTGTTAGCAATGAGGGTGCTTCCTGTGATGTGTCCTGAGGATAAACACTGCAGTTTTGGTTACTCTATCCTCCCGTTTCCCTCGTGAAGACTGAAGAGAAAAATACATTCAAAATCTTCGCCATCTCTTCATCCTTAGTAACCAGATTCCCTTTATCATTCTTTATGGGGCCAATATGATCTGACCTCCCTTTCTTACTATTTATATACTTAAGAATTTATTGGGTTTTCTTTTTACTCTCCTCCACTATGTGTCTTTCGTGTTCTATCTTAGCCGCCCTGATTACACTCTTACATTTCTTATTACGTTCTTTGTAAAGTTGGAATGCTGATGATGACCCCTCAGCCTTGTATTGTTTTAAAGGCCTTCTCCTTTGTATTTATATGCATTTTTACTTTGAAGTTAAGCCACTCAGGGCTTTTGTTCGCTCTTTTAAATTTACTTCCCGTTGGGATGCTGTGGCCAATACCTTTTATTCAATACGCTCTTAAAGCACTCCCATTTTTCCTTTTCGTTCTTTGTTCCTAGGATTTTATCCCATTTAACATCTTCTAGCAAGGTTCGTAGTTTAGGGAAGTTGGCTCTATTTAGTGTCTTTGTATTCCCTTCATGTTTCCTGTAAGACATTTAGGAAATGGCGAGCCTTATGCCCCATACACACGATCAGAAATTCCGTCAGAAAAAACTTGGATGGTTTTTCCGACGGAATTTCCGCTCAAGCTTGCCTTGCATACACACGGTCACACAAAAGTTCTCTGAACTTTCGACCGTCAAGAACGCGGTGACGTACAACACTATGACGAGCCGAGAAAATGAAGTTCAATGCTTCCGAGCATGCGTCAAATTGTTTCCGAGCATGCGTGATTTTTTGCGCGTCCGAATTGCATACAGACGAACGCATTTTCGGATAGGAGCTTTTTCCGACCGAAAAATAGAGAACCTGCTCTCAATCTTTTGATGGGTGGAATTCCGCCAGCAAAAGTCCGATTGAGCATACACACGGTCAGAATTACTGACCAAAAGCTCACATCTGACTTTTGCTGGCAGAATTTCTGATCGTGTGTATGGGGCATAAGCCAAATGCGCGGTTCCTTCCATCCAGTCTACGTCTGGATAATTAAAATCCCCCATTATAACACTTCCCATCCTTGCCGCCATTCTAAACTGGGATAGTTGGTCTGCCTCCCCCTCCTCCCTCAGGTTAGGGGGCCTATAGCATACTCCCAGTATTATTTTCCCCTTAGCTTCATCCCTTTGGAGCTCTACCCATAAGGATTCCACCTCCTCCCTAGCCCCCTCAGTGATGTCATCTCTCACATTCACTTGTACATTATTCTTGATATATAGGCATACCCCTCCCCCTTTTTTACCCTCTCTATCCCTGCAATATAGGGTATACCCTTGGTTGCCAGCCAATCATGAGAGCTGTTGAACCAGGTCTCTGAAATTCCCACAAAATCCAAATCCTCCTCGTATAACAGTATCTCTAGTTCTCCCATCTTGTCCGCCAGGCTCCTGGCATTGGTGTATAACCCTCGTAGTTTAGACCGGTCGCATACCATCTCCTTGGTTCTGAGGCTGCAATTAGGACTTCATTTTTTACTTATCTTGTGTTTATGTGCTTTAGTCAACCTACTACTAATGCCCCCAATACTACCCTCTAAACTTTGTTCTACACTGGCTATCTCTACGTCTTGACAACCCCCCCCATCACCTAGTTTAAAAGCCCCTCTAACTTTTCGTCAATCTTCTCTCCCAGCCGATCTGCACCCTCCCCATTTAGGTGCCGTCCGTCCCGTCTAAAGAACCGGTGAAACCCACTGAGAAATTGGCCCAGTTCTCCAGGAACCCAAACCCCTCCTTTCTACACCGACTCCTCAGCCACTTGTTGTCGCTCTTTTTTTTTTTTTATAGAGCAAAAAATAAAAACCGCAGAGGTGATCAAATACCACCAAAAGAAAGCTCTATTTTTTGGGAAAAAAAGACATCAATTTTATTTGGGTACAGCGTCGCACGACCGCGCAATTGTCAGTTAAAGTAACGCCGTGCCGTATCGCAAAAAATGCTCTGGTCAGGAGCGGGGGTGGGGTGGTGGGGTGGGAGGGGGGCAGTAAATCTTCCGGGGGTAAAGGGGTTAATGAGGTATTTCAGGAAAGGAGGAGTTGACAGTCATTGGAAATAATAGAAAATGACATCTGACAGTAAACCTGTCATTGTTCAAAACAGTCTTTCCATGCCCAGCCAGTAGGAGGCGCACTGACAATTCTGTACATGGAATAGGATGATAACATTCGACACAAGCATGAAAAATGTGAGAAGGATGGCGGAATTGTTCCCAGGTGAGGAAGTCGCCGGTGAGGGATTGCGGAGGGCTCATTGTTTGTACAGCTGCACTCAGTACATGTGCTGAACATTAACGTTGGAGGACACAGGAATGTATAGAATTGTTGGATATATAATATAAGTCATTACAGTATGAATGTCGGCATGCTTAGAGGGTCCATGGCAACCCCACGGAACATTTAAAGCCAAAAGGGCAAAAAAAAAACCTGTTGATCCTGCCAGAAATCCAGCGCTATCCTGTGCTTGGTGCATGCTGGAGTCTTATGTCACTCAGTGTTATCAGGCCTGACTGTGTGAACTACAGAACACCTCCCACCTATGTTATTGAGAATAAAACAGGGGTGTTTTGTAGTCCTAACATGGCTCTGTCCTTGTGTGAGGATGGTTCTATTGACTGAGTGTTGTCACCGTCCGGCAAAAAGTATTTAACTGGCAGGATCACCAAGTGAAGTCTAAAATCTTATGCAGCCGTCACATCTAATGACCAGTAATCTACAAAATACTACAGTGTCCCATTATTGGTGTCAGTGGGAGGAATAGTGCCCCATCATTGGTATCAGTGGGAGGAATAGTGCCCCATCATTGGTATCAGTGGGAGGAATAGTGCCCCATCATTGGTATCAGTGGGAGGAATAGTGCCCCATCATTGGTGTCAGTGGGAGGAATAGTGCCCCATCATTGGTATCAGTGGGAGGAATAGTGTCCCATCATTGGTGTCAGTGGGAGGAATAGTGTCCCATCATTGGTGTCAGTGGGAGGAATAGTGCCCCATCATTGGTATCAGTGGGAGGAATAGTGCCCCATCATTGGTGTCAGTGGGAGGAATAGTGCCCCATCATTGGTATCAGTGGGAGGAATAGTGCCCCATCATTGGTGTCAGTGGGAGGAATAGTGCCCCATCATTGGTATCAGTGGGAGAAATGGTGCCCCATCATTGGTATCAGTGGGAGGAATAGTGTCCCATCATTGGTGTCAGTGGGAGGAATAGTGCCCCATCATTGGTGTCAGTGGGAGGAATGGTGCCCCATCATTGGTATCAGTGGGAGGAATAGTGCCCCATCATTGGTGTCAGTGGGAGGAATAGTGCCCCATCATTGGTATCAGTGGGAGGAATAGTGTCCCATCATTGGTATCAGTGGGAGGAATAGTGCCCCATCATTGGTGTCAGTGGGAGGAATAGTGCCCCATCATTGGTGTCAGTGGGAGGAATGGTGCCCCATCATTGGTATCAGTGGGAGGAATAGTGCCCCATCATTGGTGTCAGTGGGAGGAATAGTGCCCCATCATTGGTATCAGTGGGAGGAATAGTGTCCCATCATTGGTGTCAGTGGGAGGAATAGTGTCCCATCATTGGTGTCAGTGGGAGGAATAGTGCCCCATCATTGGTATCGGTGGGAGGAATAGCGCCCCATCATTGGTGTCAGTGGGAGGAATAGTGCCCCATCATTGGTATCAGTGGAAGAAATGGTGCCCCATCATTGGTATCAGTGGGAGGAATAGTGTCCCATCATTGGTGTCAGTGGGAGGAATAGTGCCCCATCATTGGTATCAGTGGGAGGAATAGTGCCCCATCATTGGTGTCAGTGAGAGGAATAGTGCCCCATCATTGGTGTCAGTGGGAGGAATGGTGCCCCATCATTGGTATCAGTGGGAGGAATAGTGCCCCATCATTGGTGTCAGTGGGAGGAATAGTGCCCCATCATTGGTATCAGTGGGAGGAATAGTGTCCCATCATTGGTGTCAGTGGGAGGAATAGTGTCCCATCATTGGTGTCAGTGGGAGGAATAGTGCCCCATCATTGGTATCGGTGGGAGGAATAGCGCCCCATCATTGGTGTCAGTGGGAGGAATAGTGTCCCATCATTGGTGTCAGTGGGAGGAATAGTGCCCCATCATTTGTATCAGTGGGAGGAATAGTGCCCCATCATTGGTATCAGTGGGAGGAATAGTGCCCCATCATTGGTATCGGTGGGAGGAATAGTGCCCCATCATTGGTATCAGTGGGAGGAATCGTGTCCTATCATTGGTATCAGTGGGAGGAATAGTGCCCCATCATTGGTGTCAGTGGGAGGAATAGTGCCCCATCATTGGTGTCAGTGCAGTTTTTGTGTCAGGCGTTATATTGGGGAACGCTTTGTGTGGAGATAGATGGGACTCGGTGTCATTGGGATATGATGTCGGTGACACAGCTGCTGACACTTTGATGTGGTAATGAGAATTATCTGAACATTTATCATTGTTATAGCCGGGCCATTCATAGGAAACATCTCCGTTAACCCTTTACACACCGGAGGGGTGCTCCTCAGTTTGGTGGATCCCACCTACTAATAGCTGATTATTCTCTGATTGGCTCATACAACATGCACTGCAACAGAATTCCTCCTTCCTATAGACCTGGATAGAACTTTTCCCATCTTTTCTATAAAGATTTCCTGTGATTGTTATCTCCATCCAATGGCCATAGTGTGGCTGTGATTAAGGCTACACGTCATAACGCGTGAGCCCTTTATTATTTTCTACTACACCTTCATTAATAAACTCGTTCTTTCTGGGAGATCGAGCTGACAGCTTTCTTTTACCTACAGTATATCACAAAAGCGAAGAAATGACACTTGTCTACAATGTAAAGTAGTGAGTGTACAGCTTGTATAACAGTGTAAATTTGCTGCCCCCTCAAAATAACTCAACACACAGCCATTAATGTCTAAACCTCTGGCAACAAAAGTCAGTACACCCCTAAGTGAAAATGTCCAAATTGGGCCCAATTAGCCATTTTCCCTCCCCGGTGTCATGTGACTTGTTAATGTTACAAGGTCTCAGGTGTGAATGGGAAGCAGGTGTGTTAAATTTGGTGTTATCGCTCTCACTCTCTCATACTGGTCACTGGAAGTTCAACATGGCACCTCATGGCAAAGAACTCTCTGAGGATCTGAAAAAAGAATTGTTGTTCTACATAAAGATGGCCTAGGCTATAAGAAGATTGCCAAGACCCTGAAACTGAGCTGCAGCACGGTGGCCAAGACCAAACAGCATTATAACAGGACAGGTTCCCCTCAGAACAGGCCTCACCATGGTCCACCAAAGAAGTTGAGGTCACGTGCTCAGCGTCATATCCAGAGGTTGTCTTTGGGAAATAGACGTATGAGTGCTGCCAGCATTGCTGCAGAGGTTGTAGGGGTGGGGGGTCAGCCTGTCAGTGCTCAGACCATACGCCGCACACTGCATCAAATTGGTCTGCATGGCTGTCATCCCAGAAGGAAGCCTCTTCTAAAGATGATGTACAAGAAAGTCCGCAAACAGTTTGCTGAAGACAAGCAGACTAAGGACATGGATTACTGGAACCGTTCTGCGCTCCTCCTCAGTGATTGGCCGCCTGCCTGTGTGTGTAGTGTGTAAAGATCCGCCCACCCAAGTGCAGTCAGTGGCCGAGCCGCCCAGTGATATGCTGCAGTGCCAGTGCTTAGGCAACATAAGAACCCCTAGGAACCACAGGTAACAGCAGCCAGTTAGGAGGATTTTTATAAACTAGAGAATGTACATCTTTTTATATTGCAATACATCTGTTATGGCCATATTTTAATACAGACTGTATAGCTGTTTTCAGCAAGGTCAAAATATGGCCATAACAGATGTATTGCAATATAAAAAGATGTACATTCTCTATGCTAGAAAGGTATATGTGTTATACAAGACAACAGAGATCATATTCAGCTCCATGTTGTATTGGAATTTGCTCAGGCCAGGCGTGCGTACCAGTCCATATAAACATAGCCTAGAGAATGTACATCCTTTTTATATTGCAAATTTGCAATGTATTTGCAATGTATAGCAAAATACATTATCTTTTATGACCAAGGGGCCGAGCATTGATGTCCATAAAATTATGCCCCCCCCCCCCTGAAAACAGTTCTGTGGACGCCCATGGTGGCCACACAAATTATTGACACTTTGTGCCCAATTTGGAGATTTTCACTTAGGGGTGTACTGACTTTTGTGGCCAGCGGTTTAGACATTAATGGCTGTGTGTTGAGTTATTTTGAGGGGACAGCAAATTTACACTGTTATACAAGCTGTACACTCACTACTTTACATTGTAGACAAGTGTCATTTCTTCAGTGTTGTCACATGAAAAGATAGAAGAAAAGATTTACACAAATGTCACTGAGGGGTGTACTTATTTTTGTGAGATACTGTATATGCTTGCTCGGGTGCTAGGAGGACACTACAAGCCAGTGCACCGACCACTCACCTACTCAGGGAATTACAGCAGGTGTTTTTACACTACAGGTGCATCTCAAAAAATGTGAATATTATCAAAAAGTTTATTTATTTCAGTAATTCCATTCAGAAAGTGAAACTCCTATATTTGATATTGATGTGTTCCACACAGAGTGATATATTTCAAGCATTTCTTTCTTTCAGTATCTCAGAAAATTAGAATATTACATAAGATCAATAACAAAAAAAAAAGGATTTATAATCCAGAAATGTTGTGTTAGTGAGAAGTCTGTCCATGTACAGTATAGGATACACTCAGTACTTGGTCGGGGTTCCTTTTGTATGAATTACGGCATCAATGCGGTGTGGCATGAAGGAGATCAGCCTGTGGCACTGCTGAGATGTTATGGAAGCCCAGGTTGCTTTGATAGCGGCCTTCAGCTCCTCTGCATTGTTGGGTCTGGTGTCTCTCATCTTCCTCTTGACAATCCCCCACAGATTCTCTATGGGGTTTAGGTCAGGCCAGTTAGCTGGCCAATCAAGCACAGTGATCCCATGATCATGTGACCAGGTATTGGTAGTGTTGGCAGTGTGGGAGGTGCCAAGTCCTGCTGGAAAATGAAATCCGCATCTCCATAAAGCTGGTCAGCAGAGGGAAGCATGAAGAGCTCCAGAATTTCTTGCTAGAGGGCTGCGCTGACTTTGGACTTCATCACTGACTGTGGAAACTTCACACTGGACCTCATGAAACTTGGATTCTGTGCCTCTCCACTCCTCCTCCAGACTCTGGGACCGCAATTTCCTAATGAAATGCAAAATTTACTTTCATCCAAAGAGAAGACTTTGGACCACCAAGCAGCAGCCCAGTCCTTTTTCTCCTTGGCCCAGGTGAGACACTTTTGACGTTGTCATTGGTTCAGGAGTGGGGTGACACAAGGAATAGGACAGTTGTAGCCCATGTCCTGGATACATCGGTGTGTGGTGGCTCTTGAAGCGCCAACACCAGCCGTAGTCCACTCCTTGTGAATCTCCCCCAAATTTTTGAATTACCTTTCCCTCACAATCTTCTCCAGGCTGCGGTTATCCCTGTTGCTTGTGAACCTTTTTCTACTACACTTTTTGCATCCTCTCCACTTTCCATTAAAATGCTTGGATACAGCACTCTGTGAACAGCCAACTTCTTTAGCAATGACCTTTTGTGACTCACCCTCCTTGTGGAGGCTGTCATTGACTGTCTTCTGGACAACTGTCAAGTCAGCAGTCTTCTCAGTGATTGTGTAACCTACTGAACCCGACTCAGAGACCATTTACAGACTCGGGAAACCTTTACAGGTGTTTTGCGTTAATTATCTGATTAGAGTGTGACACCGCGAGTATTCAATATTCAACCTTTTCACAATAGTCTCATTTTCCGAGATACTGAATTTTGGGTTTTCACTAGCTGTAAGCCATCAACATTAACCATTTCCCGCCTGAGCTATAGCCAAAAGACGGCTACAGTGTGGGCCTTAATTGGTGTCACAAGCATTCGCCCAGCCCTCACAAGTTCTGACCGTATTTTGCTTCATAAAGTGGCTTCCTATGATTATCGGCTCCATCTAGTGTCAATAATGTGGTAAATTCCTTGATTGAGGTGTTTTAGGGAAAAATACCACATTATGGTCACTAGATGGAGCTGATGATCATAGGATCAACACATTAAGCAAAATACTGTAAAAAATAAATGAGAACAAGGCCAAAGCTTGTGACATTCGTCCGGCAAATGTTTTATAAATAGACCACTATGTAACGTCAACAAAAATATGTTTTTTTTGACCCCCAGTGAATCTGTGTATATATACAGGGGGTTATTTATAAGAAAAGTAAAGTAACCACACAGTCCTCACAAATTCTGTACAGAATTTTGCTTAATATAGTGACTTTCTATGATTGTCAGCTCCATCTAGTGGCCATAATGTGGTATATACTCTGACTTTGGTATTTCAGGAAAAATACAGCATTTTGTCCACCAGGTGGCGCGGATGATCAGAAGAAATCAACATATTAGGAAAAAATATAGTCAAACTTTGTGAGAGGTGGGCAAATGCTTATGACATTCGTCCAGCATTTAAAAAAGATAAAATTAATAGACCTAATTGACATGAAAAAGGAAAAAAAAGAAGCGATTTTTGACCCTCATGGAATTTTGTATTTACTTACGGGGGGGGGGGGGGTCTGTTTATAAAAGATTGCTGGACGAATGTCACAAGCATTCGCCTAGCCTTTGCAAATGTATTTTGTTTAATAAAGTGGCTTCCAATGATTGTTGGCTTCATCTAGTGGTAATAATGTGGTATGTTCCCTGTTTGAGAAATTTCAGGAAAAATACCACATTGTGGCCACTAGATGGAGCTGATGATTCGTAGGAAATCAACATTTTAGGCAAAAAATGATGGTCAAAATTTGTGAGAGCTGGGTGAATGTTTGTTAAATTTGTCCAGCGATTTATTTTTAATAAATGCTTTGCGAATCTCAATCTCAGTAAATCGTTTGCTCATTTTTATTTTTTTTTGTCATTTGTTCATTTCTGATTTATTTCTTACAGATTGCATCATTACTGAAGGACAATGAGCGTATCCAATCAACACCGAGCAACGCTCAGACCGAAGACACCGACATTAAGAAGATAAAGAAGGTAAAGAAGTATTTGTGGTTATTTGCACATCACATTGCAGAACCTGTATCAATACATTTGGTGGTATTTGTAACCTGTCAAATAAATAAATAGGCATGTATTGATTAAAGAAAAAAAAAATCGTTCTGCTAAAATGCATGTACATTCGTTCTGTACAGATGCCGGAAAAGTAAATTGTTAGTAGGCTATTTTCTTTCCAGGTCGGATGTTCTTCATTCATACTCCTAGCGTGAATCAGGAAAATACCACGTTATGTCCATTAGACGGAGCCGATGATCCTAGGAAATGAATACTTATTTTTCATTGTAGCAATTGTATCATGGGAAGAAGGCGGCTCCATCCCTGATACAAAATATATCTCCCATAGGACTTTGTTGCAGCAATAGAAATCACACAATTACACATTAGTGTATAAAAAGTTTAAAAAAAAAACTTTTATTGAGCAACAGGTTTAAAATTGGCTGGTCTAGACACTTCACGTCCTGATCTTATACCATTCCTACAATATACATATACTGCAGGGATACGTGAAATTATTAAAATAAATGGCATATCCACCAAGTCAACCCAACGCGTTTCAACTTATATAAAGTCTTCATCAGGGGAGAAGGAAGTGGAAGCAATCAAAGATATGAACGTGACTGGATGTCAAGACCGACAGGCACAGTGGTGCAGACCACACGGGTCTCAGCTCAACCCAGACTTCAAGCCCCACAGAAAAATCAATGGCTGTCAAGGAGAAGGCGGCAGAGGCGGCTTGCTTGCATTCACTAATGGAAGAGTAGGAGGCCACAAAATATATGTATAGAGCTGGATGGTAGCTAACCGCAGCAAAAGGAGAGCAATCTCCTATAAAGCCATCCAGCATGGACTGCACTCCACGAGCAAGCCGCCTCTGTTGCCTTCTTCATAGCCATTGATCTTCTGTGGGACTTGAGGTCTGGGTTGGTCTGAGACCCGTGTGGTCTGCACCACTGAGCCATTACTTGTCGGTCTGGACATCCAGTCACGTTCATATCTTTGATTGCTTTCACTTCCTTTTCCCCTGATGAAGACTTTATATAAGTTGAAACGCGTTGGATTGACTTGGTGGATATGCCATTTATTTTAATAATTTCACGTATCCCTGCAGTATATGTATATTGTAGGAATGGTATAAGATCAGGACGTGAACTGTCTAGACCAGCCAATATTTTTTACTTTTTATACACCAATTTGTGATTTCTATTGCTGCAACAAAGTCCCATGGGAGATATCTTTTGTCCACTTATATTTTGATTGTCAGCTCCATCTAGTGGCGATAAAGGGGATATCGTCCCAGAGAAAATAGCCTAGTAACATTTGATTTTGCCAGGATTCGCACAAAATTAATGTCAATTCAATTTTGTCGGTTGAATATCTGTGATTTTTTTTTAAGTAATATGTCCCTTATGTGTTTCGCCCTCAGGTACAGAGCTTTCTGCGTGGCTGGCTATGCCGGCGGAAATGGAAAAGCATAATCCAGGATTACTCCAGGTCTCCCCATGCGGACAGCATGCGCAAGAGGAACCAGGTTGTGTTCAGCATGCTGGAAGCGGAGTCGGAATATGTTCAGCAGCTGCATATTTTGGTCAACAACTTCCTGCGACCTCTGCGAATGGCGGCGAGTTCCAAGAAGCCACCAATCACCCACGATGATGTCAGCAGCATCTTTCTGAACAGGTGAGGATGTCTGCGTCAGATTTTAGGGAGCTTGTTGGAAGAGGGAACTTTTTTTTAGAGCATATGAATGTGTTTGCGCTCTGAGAACTCTCAGGGTGTATTATATATACTGTTAAAAAAGTCATACCCAGATTTGCCATTAGAGGGCGCACCTTTGTATCTGTCAGCAGCATCTGCATCCTTAATAATTAGATTGCTGCAAGAAAATCTATTTCAGGATTGCCACCTGTTGAGTGTAATGCAGCACAGGATGGTGCGGGATGAAAATAATTTTTAATAGCCTTGAATGAATCTTTCTGATGTCAGAAGGTGGGGAGGGAAGGTTTATTAAGGGAGGTGGGGAGGGGAGGCTCATTGATGGTTGGGGGGGGGGGAGGCTTATTGATGGAAGGGTTAGGGGAAGGCTCATTGATGGAAGGGTTAGGGGAAGGCTCATTGATGGAGGTGGGGAGGGAAGGCTCATTGATGGAGGTGGGGAGGGGAGGCTCATTGATGGAGGTGGGGAGAGGGAAGGCTCATTGATGGAAGGGTTAGGCGAAGGCTCATTGATGGAGGTGGGGAGGGAAGGCTCATTGATGGTTGGGGGGGGGGGGAGGCTCATTGATGGAGGCGGGAGGGAAGGCTCATTGATGGAGGTGGGGAGGGAAGGCTTATTGATGGAAGGGTTAGGGCAAGGCTCATTGATGGAAGTGGGGAGGGAAGGCTCATTGATGGAGGTGGGGAGGGAAGGCTCATTGATGGAGGCGGGAGGGAAGGCTCATTGATGGAGGTGGGGAGGGAAGGCTCATTGATGGAGGTGGGGAGGGAAGATTTATTGATGGAGGTGGGGAGAGAAGGCTCATTGATGGAGGTGGGGAGGGGAGGTTTATTGATGGAGGTGGGGAGGGAAGGCTCATTGATGGAGGTGGGGAGGGAAGGCTCATTGATGGAGGTGGGGAGGGAAGGCTCATTTTGGAGGTGGGGAGGGAAGGCTCATTGATGGAGGTGGGGAGGGAAGGTTTATTGATGGAGGTGGGGAGAGAAGGTTTATTGATGGAGGTGGGGAGGGGAGGTTTATTGATGGAGGTGGGGAGGGAAGGCTCATTGATGGAGGTGGGGAGGGAAGGCTCATTGATGGAGGTGGGGAGGGAAGGCTCATTGATGGAGGTGGGGAGGGAAAGCTTATTGATGGAGGTGGGGAGGGAAGGCTTATTGATGGAGGTGGGGAGGGAAGGCTCATTGATAGGTGGGGAGGGAAGGCTTATTGATAGGTGGGGAGGGAAGGCTTATTGATGGGGGAGGGAAGGCTTATTGATGGAAGGGTTAGGGCAAGGCTCATTGATGGAGGTGGGGAGGGAAGGCTCATTGATGGAGGTGGGAAGGGAAGGCTCATTGATGGAGGTGGGGAGGGAAGGCTCATTGATGGAGGTGGGGAGGGAAGGTTTATTGATGGAGGCGGGGAGAGAAGGCTCATTGATGGAGGTGGGGAGGGAAGGTTTATTGATGGAGGTGTGGAGAGAAGGCTCATTGATGGAGGTGGGGAGGGAAGGTTTATTGATGGAGGTGGGGAGGGAAGGTTTATTGATGGAGGTGGGGAGAGAAGGCTCATTGATGGAGGTGGGGAGGGAAGGTTTATTGATGGAGGTGGGGAGGGAAGGCTCATTGATGGAGGTGGGGAGGGAAGGCTCATTGACGGAGGTGGGGGAGGGAAGGCTCATTGATGGAGGTGGGGAGGGAAGGCTCATTGATGGAGGTGGGGAGGGAAGGCTCATTGTTGGAGGTGGGGGAGGGAAGGCTCATTGATGGAGGTGGGGAGGGAAGGCTCATTGATGGAGGTGGGGAGGGAAGGCTCATTGATGGAGGTTTGGAGGGAAAGCTCATTGATGGAGGTGGGGAGGGAAAGCTCATTGATGGAGGTGGGGAGGGAAAGCTCATTGATGGAGGTGGGGAGGGAAGGCTCATTGATGGAGGTGGGGAGGGAAGGCTCATTGATGGAGGTGGGGAGGGAAGGCTCATTGATGGAGGTGGGGAGGGAAGGCTCATTGATGGAGGTTTGGAGGGAAAGCTCATTGATGGAGGTGGGGAGGGAAAGCTCATTGATGGAGGTGGGGAGGGAAGGCTCATTGATGGAGGTTTGGAGGGAAAGCTCATTGATGGAGGTGGGGAGGGAAAGCTCATTGATGGAGGTGGGGAGGGAAAGCTCATTGATGGAGGTGGGGAGGGAGGGCTCATTGATGGAGGTGGGGAGGGAAGGCTCATTGATGGAGGTGGGGAGGGAAGGCTCATTGATGGAGGTGGGGAGGGAAGGCTCATTGATTGAGGTGGGGAGGGAAGGCTCATTGATAGGTGAGGAGGGAAGGCTCATTGATGGAGGTGGGGAGGGAAGGCTCATTGATGGAGGTGGGGAGGGAAGGTTTATTGATGGAGGTGGGGAGGGAAGGCTCATTGATGGAGGTGGGGAGGGAAGGCTCATTGATGGAGGTGGGGAGGGAAAGCTCATTGATGGAGGTGGGGAGGGAAGGCTCATTGATGGAGGTGGGGAGGGAAAGCTCATTGATGGAGGTGGGGAGGGAAAGCTCATTGATGGAGGTGGGGAGGGAAAGCTCATTGATGGAGGTGGGGAGGGAAGGCTTATTGATGGAGGTGGGGAGGGAAGGCTCATTGATAGGTGGGGAGAGAAGGCTTATTGATGGAGGTGGGGAGGGAAGGCTCATTGATGGAGGTGGGGAGGGAAGGCTCATTGATGGAGGCGGGAGGGAAGGCTCATTGATGGAGGCGGGAGGGAAGGCTCATTGATGGAGGCGGGAGGGAAGGCTCATTGATGGAGGCGGGAGGGAAGGCTCATTGATGGAGGTGGGGAGGGAAGGCTTACTGATGGAAGGGTTAGGGCAAGGCTCATTGATGGAGGTGGGGAGGGAAAGCTCATTGATGGAGGTGGGGGGGGGAGGCTCATTGATGGAGGTGGGGAGGGAAGGCTTATTGATGGAGGTGGGGAGGGAAGGCTCATTGATAGGTCGGGAGGGAAGGCTTATTGATGGGGAAGGGAAGGCTCATTGATGGAGGTGGGGAGGGAAGGTTTATTAAGGGAGGTGGGGAGGGAAGGCTCATTGATGGTTGGGGGGGAGGCTTATTGATGGAAGGGTTAGGGGAAGGCTCATTGATGGAGGTGGGGAGGGAAGGCTCATTGATAGAGGTGGGGAGGGAAGGCTCATTGATGGAGGTGGGGAGGGAAAGCTCATTGATGGAGGTGGGGAGGGAAGGCTTATTGATGGAGGTGGGGAGGGAAGGCTCATTGATAGGTCGGGAGGGAAGGCTCATTGATGGGGAAGGGAAGGCTCACTGATGGAGGTGGGGAGGGAAGGCTCATTGATGGAGGTGGGGAGGGAAGGCTCATTGATGGAGGTGGGGAGGGAAGGCTCATTGATGGAGGTGGGGAGGGAAGGCTCATTGATGGAGGTGGGGAGGGAAGGCTCATTGATGGAGGTGGGGAGGGAAAGTTTGATGATGGAGGTGGGGAGGGAAGGCTCATTGATAGGTGGGGAGGGGAGGTTCATTGATGGTTTGGGGGGGGGCTCTTTGATGGAAAGGGGGTTGGGAGGCTCATTGATGGAGGTGGGGAGGGAAGGCTCATTGATGGTTTGGGGGGGGCTCATTGATGGTTTGGGGGGGGGGCTCATTGATGGAATTGGGGAGGCTCATTGATGGGAGGGGGGAGGGGGAAGCTCATTGATGGTGGTGGGGGGAGGGAAGGCTCATCTGAAGTAATGAAATTAAATTTCTTCCGAAATAACGAATGATCTGAATTTGAAAGCAGATTTGAAATGTAAATATATTGCTGACTATTGCTAATTTCCTTCAAAGACTTTGTGTATTAGAATATAGCTGTCCTCCGAAATTCACATTTTGAATAGAATATAAATTAAAGGAATAGAATAGAATATAAATTAAAGGAATAGAATAGAATATAAAATAATAAAACAGAATATAAAATAAAGTAGAAAATAAGAATAGAATATAAAATAAAAAACATAGAATAGAAAATAAAAGAACAGAATAAAAAAATAGACTAGAATATAGCATTCTTCAGAAATTTGAATTTCAAATAGAAAAGAACCAGCTATTCTTCAAAATGAATTTGGATTGATTATTATTTTCTATTCAAATACTTTGAATCCATTGGAAGAATTCAAATCCAGGTGAAAATGAATAAATGAAACAAATTTTGTTACGAATGCAACAAAACAAATGTTTTTCGTTCTGCACATGTGTAATTCATACAACCTTCTTTATTCCAGTGAGACCATTATGTTTCTGCACCAGATCTTCTATCAGGGTCTGAAGGCACGGATCTCCAGCTGGCCCACGCTGGTGTTGGGTGAGGAATGGTCTTCTTCTCTCTGGTCATTACTCTGCTGTCAGTCCCCGGGGTGATGGGTTACATATCTCTCCATCATTGTCTTTCCAGCTGATCTGTTTGACATCCTCCTGCCGATGTTAAACATTTACCAGGAGTTTGTACGGAACCATCAGTACAGCCTGCAGATCCTGGCCCACTGCAAGCAGAACCGAGACTTCGACAAACTACTGAAACAATATGAAGCCAAACCGGACTGCGAGGAGCGAACCCTAGAGACCTTCCTCACCTACCCCATGTTCCAGGTCAGTAAGAATCTGCAATTCATACCTCCATTCATGTGCTGCATTAGGACACCTAGAAGAGTCTCGCTTCATCTAGTCTGACCCATTTTTTTTTTTTTTTAAATTAATGAAATATTATGATTATTATTTTTTCGTATAGATCCACGTATCAACTCATTGTGCTCTAATTTAATACTAGAACTTCCCTTCTGCTAGTTTGAGGTCATGTCCCCGTTTTCTTGATCTTCACTTTGTATAGAGAATTCTGCCCTCCTAAGCCGCCTTCACTTCATGTATTTCAAGGTTTCATACATATCCCCCCCTCCCCCCCACCTTTCCCTTAATTCCTCCGGTCTGTACAGATGAACCCCCTTTCTGCCGAGCGTACGTATATATGTAGCCTCACGGAAGTGGGTCTTTATCACATATATGCGCTACTGTGTGCTGGGATCGTGGTGCACGACCAGCACAGAGATCGAGCTGTCAGACAGCTCTGGGTCTTGTACTAAGGATCAGGAGCTGGGAGGAGCAGTTTCCTACCACCCAGTGGCGGTGTCACGCCACTCCCCCATATAACTAATAAATAGATGCATTGCATTAATCTATCCACGGCCGCCGCTGCCACCCCCTATTCAGGCGTCCGGCCCCTTTTCAGACTGAATTACAGCGGCGGCTGTGTTTTTTTTTTTAAGCACCTGATTAGAGCCATAGGCTCTAATAGGCTTCAAAAAACGTGGACTCGGAGCACAGAGCACTGCGTCCAGAGCCCACCCAGATGTGTTAGAAAAGCAAATGAATATTTGCTTTTCTAAAACTGAACTGCCTCTCCGCCAATCAGGAAGCGCCGGTCTAATACCTGTCACCTGATTGGCTGAAGGCAGAGGCGATCCTATTGGCCACCTAACGTAACGTAAGAAGAGACGCAAAGAAGCACGGAGGACCTGCTGCTCGTCCCACACAGCTCTCTGCTGTCACCCGCTGCCTGACCCGCCACCAAGATGGGGTAAGTGCCGGGCAGACAGCGGACAGGCCGGGGTCACAGTGGCTGCACTTGATGGGCACAGTGAGGCTGCAATTAATGTTTGTTTTTTTTTCAGTATATTTCAGTTTGTTTGTGCCCCCTCAAAAATTTTGAGCACCAGCCCCCACTGCTACCACCTGAACGCTGTGATAGCCTGTGATTGGCTGTCACAGTGCTCAGTCACTGTATAGCCCATCTGTGTTTTTTTTTCTTCTCTTCAATGGAGAAATAGATACATTGTATACATACAGGTAACATTATATAATACATTGAATATATACAGAATATATTATATACTACCATGTATACATACACGATACATTATATAATACATTGTATACATGCAGGATACATTACAGTGCCTTGAAAAAGTATCACTGCACATCACCCTGAACACACCATCCCCACCGTGAAACATGGTGGTGGCAGCATCATGTGGTGGGGATGGTTTTCTTCAGCAGGGACAGGGAAGCTGGTCAGAGTTGATGGGAAGATGGATGGAGACAAATACAGGACAATCTTAGAAGAAAACCTGTTAGAGTCTACAAAAGACTTGAGACCGGGGCGGAGGTTCACCTTCCAGCAGGACAACGACCCGAAACATCCAGCCAGAGCTACAATGGAATGGTTTACATCAAAGCATATTCATGTGTTAGAATGGCCCAGTCACAGTCCAGACCTAAATCCCATTGAGAATCTGTGGCAAGACTTGAAAATTGCTGTTCACAGACGCTCTCCATCCAATCTGACAGAGCTTGAGATATTTTACAAAGAAGAATGGGCAGAAATGTCCTCTCTAGATGTGCAAAGCTGGTAGAGAGTGAGACATCCCCAAAAAGACTTGTAAAGAAAGGGGGTTCTACAAAGTATTGACTCCGGGAGGCGCCATACAAATGCCCCCCCCACACTGTTCACATATTTATTTGTATCATTTATCATTTTCCTTCCACTTCACAATTATGAGCCATTTTGTGTTGGTCTATCACATAAAATCCCAATAAAATACATTTACGTTTTTGGTTGTAACATGACAAAATTGTCGCTCTTTTTTTGTTTATAGCGCAGAAAATAAAAACCACAGAGGTGATCAAATACCATCAAAAGAAAGCTCTATTTGTGGGGGAAAAAAGGACCTCAATTTTGTTTGGGTACAGCGTCGCACGTCCGCGCAATTGTCAGTTAAAGCGACGCAGTGCCGTATCGCAAAAAATTACCCAGTCATTAAGGGGGAAAATCTTTCGGTCTTTAATTGGTTAAAGAAAAGAAAAAAAGTCATTGATCGGTACCAATCACAAGGGGCCAGTGAATGACAAATTTACCGTCTCCTTGCCCGCTCTCCATCCTGACAGATCCCCTGCAGCGACCGGTGGGAGGGGGAAACTCCGTGGGGGGGGGGGACAGGGAAGGACACATGAGTCCTGGGGCAGCAGGACAAGGATAGGTAGGCGGTGGGAGCGGCATGCGGAGGAACTGATCCCCGCCATTTCCCTCCTGCAGCTTTGGAATGTCTGTGGGAGGGAGAGGAGGAGAAACGGGTATTCGGAGGCTTCATGGAGGGATCGGTTCCTCTACATGCCGCTGCCCTCCTACTAGGGTTGCCACCTGACCAGGATTTACCCGGACAGTCCGGGTTTTGGACCATGTGTCCGTGTTTCAGACTGCATGAAACCCGGACACATTTATTCACACTGAACTGTGGCTAACTGTCCCGCGCAGGAGGAACACTCTACTACCCCCCCTCCCCCCAGTCAGCAGGATCTCTGCCCCTCCACAGTCGAGTCTGGCGATCTGTTGATTCGTTACACAGAGCACTAATCAGAAATGGCCAGATCCTCTGGGCCCCCTCCCCCTAAGGAGGGAGGAAATTCCTCCATCCACCTAATTTGTGTGGATAAAGGAATCAGTTTTTTTGCATTCAGTCCACAAATCATATGTATTGGAAGAGTTTTATTTTTAAATTATTGTTCTGAGGTTTATGCATGTCTGTGAGAGACTTACTTACGTGGCTCAGCATTGGAAGCATTGCTTATGGGTACAAGAATTTTCGGGATTGTCTTGCAGAATAGGTGGCAACCCTACCTCCTAACCAGGCATACGGGGGGAACGCATGAACCCCCTGGAGCAGGGGGCAGGGTCGCTATGGTGGCCCCTGTACATATGCCCCTGTTGGACACATTATCGCCTATAAGAGATTCAGTGAATCTTCTCATCTTCTTTTCTTAGATTCCTCGTTATATCCTGACTCTACATGAGCTCCTCGCTCACACGCCTCATGAACACGTTGAACGTAACAGCCTAGATTATGCCAAATCCAAGCTGGAAGAGCTGTCAAGGTGAGATAAAATGTGTGTGTGTGTGTTGTTTTTTTATTTTTATATTTGCCAACCCTTCATTATGTCCCAGGAAAGCCACTAATGCCAGCTGGCAAAGGGTGCGTCCAGATGGTACAGGGTGTGGTTAGGGTGGTGTGACAGAATACCAATAACTGTATTTTTGAGGCGGTGAAACGTGCTGTTCTGCAGGTACAGCTTAAAGGAGTACTAAAGTCACATTCATTACATGAAGTATTAATAGCTGACTCGCAACATTGTATTCGTAATGTTGAAATATCTTCTTTTTTTTTTTCTTACTTTGAAAATGTGTACATGTCCCCTTTCCGTCCCTGTAGATGTAGCTGCCACTTTTTTATTATTTTCGGGTCTTCATGACAGCCAGCAGAGGGGGGGTGATCGCATCCAGCCGCTTGCTGGTTGCAAAAGTGAAGGAACACATCCCTGGACACCCGTTAGACGTGCATGTTCCAGGGATGGAGCTGGCCACTGGATGGTGTAGACCAGCCTTTCTTGAACCTTTTCAACACAGAGGAACCCTTGAAATAAATTTCCAGTCTCGGGGAACCCCTGCTAAAAATGACTATATCTACAACTCATGATACATTAGTGTGATGGTCAGTGGGAAGATTGCTCCTTACATTTGTGGTCATTGGGGAAGAATTACCCTCCTTACAGGTAGCTAAAAAGATCAGGTAATGCAGTTAAACAATGCACAAATAAATAATCAGGTAATCACATAGGTTTAAAGATGCTGTACTAGAAAAAAGTGAACACTGACTCATAAGATGGCAATCGACTAAACTATAGTATTGTTAAATCAAATTATAACTGGTACAAACAGGGTTACAATATCGGCATCAACTAACCCAAAAGAAGAAAGGTTTTTGTGCACACACTGCGCATACAATAGAAGGAGGGTATATACGGCCTTGACAAAGGGGTACCCCTGGAGGGCTGCAGAGTACCTGGCTCCTAACTGTCAATGTTGACCAGCTTTTGTTGGGGCCCTTCTGTACGTGGTGCACAGGCAGCTGTCCCTTTTTAAGAGTGTGTAACTGATGGCTAGTGGGCTGATAAACCAGGAGCGGTCTTTATTGCATTAGTTGTGTCAGTGTTGAGATAAGAACACATGGTCAGCAGGGGATCACACAGCTTGTGATACATTAGTGTGATGGTTAGTGGGAAGAATGCTCCTTACATTTGTGGTCATTGGGAAGAATTCTAAAAAGATCAGTGTTGTCAGTGAGAACCTATCTGAGAGGTAGAAATTACTCATTGCTCAAAGAACCCCTAGCAACCTTTGGAGGAACCCTGGTTTCCATAGTAGGTGAGGTTGGAAAAAGACACAAGTCCATCAAGTCCAACCTATGTGTGTGATTATATGTCAGTATTACATTGTATATCCCTGTATGTTGCGGTCGTTCAGATGCTTATCTAATAGTTTTTTGAAACTATCGATGTTCCCCGCTGAGACCACCGCCTGTGGAAGGGAATTCCACATCCTTGCCGCTTTTACAGTAAAGAACCCTCTACGTAGTTTAAGATGCATCCACCTAGGTGAGTTTAAATGTTTTTTTTTTTTTTTGAAAGCCCATACTTCTCTTTTTAAGCACAGCTAATGTTTGCACCAACCAGTGGCTAGCAGGAAGAAACATGTTCCTCTTCAGGCATGTACATATTTCAGGTAGAGGGCTGACCACTGGATGGTGTAGATTTTAGCTATGAAGTCTAGCCGTCAATTACTTGATTACATTCTGTCAGACCTGCTTCTGGAACAGTAATCAAGCAACTGATCAGCACAACACAGATAAATTCTGCACCATTCAATGGTCTTCAGGCTAGGCCACTCCAGGACCTTAATGTGCTTCTTCTTGAGCCACTCCTTTGTTGCCTTGGCTGTGTGTTTTGGGTCATTGTCATGCTGGAATACCCATCCACGACCCATTTTCAATGCCCTGGCTGAGGGAAGGAGGTTCTCACCCAAGATTTGAGGGTACATGGCCCCGTCCATCATCCCTTTGATGCTGTGAAGTTGTCCTGTCCCCTTAGCAGAAAAACACCCCCAAAGCATAATGTTTCCACCTCCATGTTTGATGGCGGGGGATGGTGTTCTTGGAGTCATAGGAAGCTTCCTCCTCCTTCAAACACGGCGAGTTGAGTTGATGCCAAAGAGCTCAGTTTTGGTCTCATCTGACCACAACACTTTCCCCCAGTTCTCCTCTGAATCCTTTAGATTTTCATTAGCAAACTTTAGACGGACCTGTACATGTGATTTCTTGAGGAGGGGGACCTTGCGGGCACTGCAGGATTTCAGTCCTTCATGGTGTAGTGTGTTACCAATTGTTTTCTCCTGTGTAGTTCTGGGCTGATTCCTCACCATTCTCATGATCATTGAACCTCCACGAGGTGAGATCTTGTATTTACCCCCAATATGAGGGAGACTGACAGTTATATTGCGTTTCATCCATTTGCGAACAACTGTTGTCACCCTCTCACCAAGCTGCTTGGCGATGGTCTTGTAGCCCATTCCAGCCTTGTGTAGGTCTACAATCTTGTCCCCGACATCCTTGGACAGCTCTTTGGTCTTGGCCATGGTGGAGAGATTAGAATCTGATTGATTGCTTCTGTGGACAGGTGTCTTTTATATACAGGTAACAAGCTGAGATTAGGAGCACTCCTTTTAAGAGAGTGCTCCTAATCTTAGCTCGTTACCTTTATAGAAGACACCCGGGAGCCAGAAAGCTGTCTCTCACTGTTAAAATAAACTGACCATTAAAATTATAGACAAAATAAGGTTGTGCTAGTAAACGTGTAAATTAACAAAAATTGTAAATTATTGTAAGAGAGTCCGCATGTGTTGTGCATCAACGTGAAAATTAATATAGAAATAAAAAATGTAAAAACAGGCCATAAGTGTTGTGAAAATAGATCTTGATAACAATCTTCACCAACCACCACCGGAGTGATAAAAATCAGTCCCTCTGCCAATAGCTGAAGGGTCTGCTTACCGGCTCCTATTGATCCCTCATTACAAGGGATCAATAACTCTTGTGGCTATAGCCCAGCCAAGGCCTTTACCCCGGGTCCAGATGGTTTCCCCACCACATCACTCCTTGGTAGTGTATAAAGATGGTATCTCAAAAGAACAAAGGGCTCCACATAGTGTAAAATCTTAGTAAAACTTTATTAAAATAAAGGTAATGCACTTACAGCTGCCGCTGATAAAAACGCCTTTAAGATCTCGTGTGTCGGCCGGCACACAAAGTCAACCCGTCCTCTAGGGCACGTATGGGATTGGTGACATCAGCAAGTCGCTCCACCCTACACGTTTCGTCATAGGATGATGTCGTCCAAGGCGCAAATTATAGACTGATTATTTCTTTGTCAGTGGGCAAACATACAAAATCAGCATGGGATCGAATACTTCTTTTCCTCTCTGTATCTTCAGACATAATCCCGGTAAACCGCTTGCAAACCCCAATCTTTTTATAGATATTGCAGTCTTAAAAATAATAAACATGTCATATTTACCTGTTCTATGTAATGGTTTTGCACAGAGCAGCCCCAATCCCCCTCTTCTCTGGTCCCCCCGCTGGTGCTTATGGCCCCTCCCTCCTGCCAAGTGCCCCCAGAGCAAACCGCTTCCTGTGGGGCTATTTGAGCAGGCTCTCTCCCAAGCCACTGCTCTGCGTGTCCATTAAGACACAGAGCTGCAGCTTGGCCCCACCCCCTCTCTTCTCATTGGCTCACTGGCCAATGAGGAGACAGAGTCCCTGGAGAGCAAAGGCTCTCGTGCACATTGCTGGATTGCGATGGGGCTCAGGTAAGTATTAGGGAGGGGCTGCTGCACACAGAAGGGTTTTTTTTACCTTCATGCGTGGAATACATGAAGGTAAAAAAACCTTCAGCCTTTAGAACCACTTTAAGAGCAGCAACTGAACTCCTCCATACCGTATAGTAAGACAATGTTTCTTCTTCTTTTAGAATAATGCATGATGAAGTCAGCGAAACTGAAAATATCCGGAAGAATCTGGCCATTGAGAGGATGATTGTGGAGGGATGTGAGATATTGCTGGATACCAGTCAAACCTTCGTACGGCAAGGTACATGTATGTATGTATGTATGTATACTGATAGGTCAGTTGGTTCTGAAGCTCCTCCTCCAACTCTTAAAGGGAAAGTATTTTGTAATGTATTTTCAGTGAGCCCATGTTTTGAGATCTTGATATGAACCAGTCGTGCTTTCCCCATGCAGAGACACAGTTCAGTACTGTCTTCTTTTTTTTTTTGAAGCAACAGTTACATTTTCAAGACTGCTTAGACCAGTGGAGGCCAACTTATGAGCTAAAGTGGGCCTCAAATGTGGCCCCTGACATCACCAAAGGGCCACACATAATGTTCAGTATATGTAATGCTTGGGAGGACTGTCAGAGACTGCAGAGCTAATAGAGGAAATGAGGGTCAGAGAGTGAGGACAGGATACATTGTTGGCTGGGGACAGTCGCCTGTCGAAGGCGACATGCCCCAATTTTTTGCCAACGACAATTTGTATGGGAAAAAAAGAGAAAGCGATACTAGTAGTGAGAAAAGGATTGCTGCACGCCCCATTGAAATATAAATAGGAAGGGTTTCCCTGTGGAGTTTTGTGTTGCAGCCTAAAATTCAAATATAGGTAGAAAAAGTAAGTTTTATTGAAAAAATATCATACAATATAGATTGTGTTAAAACATGAGCTCTGTAGATGAAGCCATTGCACATACATCATAGTAATACAGCCACAAGTGTACATAAAAAACATAGTATGGCATAGGTATATTTAATCATACTAAGAAACCCCAGACGCGTTTCGACCATTAGCAATAGAGGTCTTCTTCTGGGGGAAAGGAGTACAAGAACTCTACAAGAAAATATAATGTGAAAGAACATACTTTTGAACAACGATATATGTGTAATGTAGACACATGCATTACCAATATACAATCATATTTACCACTGACGGCTGTAGGGATGGCCTTCAAAGTGCTGTACATGGAGATTGCTAAAAGATCGAGGCAGCATGGCAAGAACTCTCAGCCCACCGCACCAAGGAAAGGGCACAATTTGTATGGGGTAGATAGGTTGCTGGCTGGGAATATGCTACAGAAGGCAATACAAAACTGGGAAGATGTTTCATGGGGCTGGTATCATTGCTATTACCCTACAAGCTGCTGAGGTCCGAGGGCCGCACATCATAAAGGCCGCAGGTTGGGCACCAGGGACCTTAGAAGAATGGGGTATACCCTGATATATGAGAATTTAACTTTGTGCAAATGGGAAAACAAACCTGTGCTCATGCAGGATAAAGCAACAGGTTCACATTAATGGAGAGGACACCATTTGCCTACACTTACCTTCCCCTAGCACTCCATTTGGACTCTGGGATGGAGGAGAAGAAGACATGTGTAATCTCCAAGTTGTGGCTGAAGACTCCACCTCCTTGTGACAGCGCTGGGCCAGGGCCGGGACAAGGGGTGGGCAAGAGGGGAGGCTGCCCTGGGCACTGTGGTATTATGTGAGGTGGGAGGGTGCCATGAGGAGATTGGAGGGGAGGGGGGTTTTGAGTTGGAAGGGGGAATTGGGGAGGGGGGGTGGCAAGCGGTAAGAATTGTTCTAGGAGGGGAAATTTGGGGGGTGTGTGTTAGAAGTGGTGATTTTGGGGGATCTGTGTTGGCGGGGGGGGGGGGGTAAGAGGTTTTGTGCTATGAGGGAGGATTGGGGGGGGGGGGGGTACTAGAAGAGGTGATATAGTGGAGGGGGGGGTGCTAGGAGGGGATTTTTTTTTTCTTTTGGGGGGGGGGATTTGTGTTAATAGGGATGATTGGGAGGGGATTTGTGCTAGGAGGGGAAATCTGGGGATTGGGGGGGATTTGAAGTGGGTGGGTGTATACTTGGAGGGGAAATTGTAGTGGTAGAGAATTTATGCTAGGAGGGGTTTTTTTTGGTGGGGGGGAATTGTGCTAGGAGGGAAAATTTGGGGATTAGGGGGGATTTGTGCTAATAGGGATGATTGGCAGGGGATTTGTGCTAGGAGGGGAAATTTGGGGAATAGGGGGGGTTTGTGCTGGAAGGGGGGATTTGGAGTGGGTGGAGAAGATGTGCACCTGGAGGGGAAATTATAGTGGTAAAGAATTTATGCTAGGAGGGGTTTTTTTTGGGGGGGGCGGCATTTGTGCTGGGGGGAAAGATTTGTTCTGGAAGGGGGGATTTCAGCAGGGAGGCAGATTTGTACTGGGAGGAGAGGGAATTTATGCATGCAGACTGGTGCTCATTTTTTGGGGGGGGGGGATTTTTGCTGACACAATGCTCATGCATCTTGTGGGGGGGTGCAGTTTAGCATGTTCGCCCTAGGCACTAGATGACCTTGTCCCAGCACTGGCACTGGGTACCAGTCACCAATCACCAGTGCTAACATGAAGAAGGAAGGGGAATCAGTCACATGCTCCCCCATAACCCAAAAACAGATATAATGTATCGCTACCCTCCAATATACATAAACAATCGATAGTATACTGGGCTGGACTTTTTTCTGTGAGCCCGCATGTTTGCGTATCTGTCTTTGTGCTGCACGCTCCTAGCACAGAGACTTTGGTGTCATCGGGAGCCCCGGGTCCCGTACGAATGATCAGTTTGCATGTACCGGGTTCTCACCGCTCAGCAATCCTGGAATGACAGCGTGATGACGTCGTCGGCATGTGTCCCCGCTCCCTATACGCTCTGCGTATAGAGAGGAATTCTTCCCTAGAAACAGAGCCAGCGCTGTCAGCCCACTTAAAAAAGCATCTTTAAATATTGCGATAGATACATACTAAACATCTTCTGCCTATGCCCCATAGCCAGAACCAATGAGTATTTACCTCTTGCTCTCGGTGGTCAAATGACAAGGTGGTGAGTGTGAGGGTCTGGTGGTATCAGCTTTAAAGTGAACTTGTTGTTTTGCCCATCATGGAGGCAGCCTACATATGTTTGGTATAACACTTATAAGTTCCAGTGGAAGGTTACAGACAGGTAGATGACTGAGAATAAGTGGAGGGGAGACATCTGCCTGTTGTTGGTAGTTCTGGGACCTTCCTCTGTTTCTAATATGACTTGTCTGGTGGACTGTCACAGTGTGAAGTTGGTACCTTCTGACCTTTTCTTATCGAGAAGAATGAAGGATTGTCCAGTTTGCCAAGTTTCTCTGATAGATAAGATTTTCTGATGGTCACAAACACTCATTGTTGCCCCCTTGGGGGACTCTAAACAGGCTGGGTTTAGCCAAGTGTATCTAAAGCCAAAACTTTGATTTTGAAGTGTTAGAACCCCTCATCGGGTTTCTATTGCTGTCTGTGTCCCCAATGATTTGTCTTTTAATGACCACTGTCCACTAAGAGGACATCACCCTCACTTTGGAGATATTTTCTCCACCACTCCCCACTCCAAATGTATCCATAAGAAATAGTCCAAAATGAACAGAACAATTGTGACTTTAGATATACTTCAAACTTCAAACTCTAAACAAAGGGCCAGTTTACTGTCCTTTTTAGACTTTAGGGGGTCGGACTGTGGCCAGTGAGAGAAAAAAATGTCCCATCTTTATTATAAGGGGAAGGTCTAGTGCCCCATAGTTGGCGTCAGTGGAAGGAATAGTGTTCCATTGTTGGTGTCAGTGGAAGGAATAGTGTCCCATAGTTGGCGTCAGTGGAAGGAATAATGTTCCATTGTTGGTGTCAGTGAAAGGAATAGTGTTCCATTGTTGGTGTCAGTGGAAGGAATAGTGTTCCATTGTTGGTGTCAGTGAAATGAATAGTGTTCCATTGTTGGTGTCAGCGAAAGGAATAGTGTTCCATTGTTGGTGTCAGTGGAAGGAATAGTGTTCCATTGTTTGTGTCAGTGAAATGAATAGTGTTCCATTGTTGGTGTCAGTGGAAGGAATAATGTTCCATTGTTGGTGTCAGTGGAAGGAATAGTGTTTCATTGTTGGTGTCAGCGAAAGGAATAGTGTTCCATTGTTGGTGTCAGTGGAAGGAATAGTGTCCAATTGTTGGTGTCAGTGTGAGGAATAGTGCCCCATCATTGGTGTCAGTGGAAGGAATAGTGCCCCATCATTGGTGTCAGTGGAAGGAATAGTGCCCCATCATTGGTGTCAGTGGAAAGAGTAGTGAGAAGGAAGTGTCACCAGCACACCAGGATCTCCAAAATTCATCAGGTCACATTCTGCGTGGCTCCTAAACGTGGCTTCTATTTATTTTATTGTTACTATGTGATTAAAGTTTTGGACCCAATTTTGGAGATCCTGGTGTGCTGGTGACACTTCCTTCTCATGATTACAGTCAGTTCCGGTCGTTGGTCATTTCAGCACCCAATCTAAGATGCAGCTGTTTGTGCAGGAACATGGGCATTGGGAGTATTGCATTAGAGTGGAAGGAATAGTGCCCCATTGTTGGTGTGAGTGGAAGGAATAGTGCCCCATTGTTGGTGTCAGTGGAAGGAATACTGTTCCATTGTTGGTGTCAGTGGGAGAAATAGTGCCCCATCGTTTGTGTCAGTGGAAGCAATAGTGCCCCATTGTTGGTGTCAGTGGAAGGAATAGCGCCCCGTTGTTGGTGTCAGTGGAAGGAATAGTGCCCCATCATTGACATCAGTGGAAAGATTAGTGCCCCATCGTTGGTGTCAGCAAAGGCCTGCAGTTTAGAGATCACTTCTTAAGGCTACTTTCACACTGAGGCGATTTACAGGTGCTAAAAGAAGCGCCTGTCTAGCGCCTCTCCGGTCACTCCAGTGTGAAAGCCTGAGTGTTTTCACACTGGAGCGGTGCCCTTGCGGGACGTTAAAAAAAAGTCCTGCAAGCAGGATCTTTGAGGCACTTTTAGAAGCGGTGTATGCACAGCTCCTAAAGCGCCCCCTGCCCATTAAAATCAATGGGCAGCGCTGGCAAAGCGCTTGCAAAGTGCCGCAGCAGTGGCAATTTGCGGGTGCTTTTAACCCTTTAGTCATCCGAAAAGCGTCTCTCAAACGACGGTAAAGCGCTGCTAAAACTAGTGGCGCTTTACCACGATGCCCCCCGCGCCTCAGTGTGAAAGTGCCCTTAAATCAAGGGGGGTAAGTATTGGGTTGTTTCTTTGGCAGCTCGGAGCTCTTGACCTATTTTTGCTCCCAGACTGAACTCACCAATTCGGTCCGGCAAATTGAACAAGCGATGGCTGACGGCGGTCCTCACTCTTATTTCTATTAGGAGTGGCGCGCTTTTTGTTTCATGCTACATTCAGGACTACATTGTGGCATTTAGTGAAACAAATTCTTTACAATGGCCGAGCGAATGGCAATTTTTGTTTTTTGAATTGTTGGTTTTACATTTTTAGCTTTAAATGTTTTCAGCCGTTGTGGTTACATTGGGGGGGGTGTGGGTTTTTTGTTTTTTTTAATCATGGCCGTCAGCTAGTAGACTGGCATTCGGGCTGCAGGCAGTGACCTCCCCCTATCTTCTCTAGGCTGCCTGATCCAAGTGCCCATGTCCGAGAAGAGCCGGGCAACACGAGGGCGACTGGGGTCCCTATCGCTGAAGAAGGAAGGAGAGCGGCAGTGCTTCTTGTTCTCCAAACACCTGCTGATCTGCACACGGAGCTCTGGAGGGAAACTGCACCTCACCAAGGTAAAGAGGAAAAAATACACTTTTTTAAATTAAAAAATAAGACAGTAGTAAAGTTATCCCAATTTTTTTTCTTTATTGTGAAAGATGATGTTACGCCAAGTAAATTGATACCCAACATGTCACGCTTCAAAATTGCGCCCGCTCGTGGAATGGCAACAAACTTTTACCCTTAAAAATCTCCATAGGCGACGTTTAAAAATGTCTGCAGGTTACCAGTTTTGAGTTACAGAGGGGGGCTAGGGCTAGAGTTATTTCTCTCGCTCGTGGTTTGAACACCGTTTTCATATGCGGGCGCGACTTACGTATATGCGTTCGCTTCTGCACGTGAGCTCGGCGGGACGGAGCGCTTTAAAATTATTTATTTTTTTATTTTTATTATTTATTTTAATTTTTAATTTTTTTTTTTTACACTGTCCTTTTAGAAAAAAAAATGGTGTCACTTTTATTCCTATTACAAGAAATGTAAACTTCCTAAAAAAAAACCCTTTTAAGACCATTGGGCGGAAGGGACGTTTGACGTCCCTTCCGCCATTCAATGTTATGGAGCCAAGCGGGGGGGGGGGCCGTCTTCCCCTCACTCGGCTCTATGTCTCAGAGGGGAGAGGACACGTTCGTCTAATTAAAGCCCTCGGCTCTAATTAGGGGCTGGGTGTCCTGAAAGGGGTCGGGCACATGACTAGTAGACATGGGCGCCGTCAATAAATTTGTTTCGTTCCGTTCCGTTTTCCGTATTAGAATTCATTCGTAATTCATGTCCGAAATTCAATTCGGATTCGTACGAAATACGAATTTTCGGTTCGTAAACTTTTTCGTAACAATACCGAAAGTTCGTCATGATGAATTTATCATTATGAGGGGCTCCCACCATCCCTGTGCTGTGCTGACTTCCTGGGGTTTTTAACTTTTTTAGGTTCGTTAACTTTTCGTAACAATAACGAAATTTCGTTCTGATACATTTATTCGAAGTTCGTAAACGAAATCTCGTATTTCGTACAAAATTCGTATGCATAAAAATTCGCATTTCGGATCCTTACGAATGTACGAATTTCCGGAAATTCGTACGAAACTAATCGCACATGTCTAATGGATAGGGAGGGCGGCGGCGGTGTTGGGGGGGCCCATTATACCCCATAATGACAACGTGAAAGCAAGCATACAAAATGAGCAGGGGATCAAATACTTTTTTCCCTCACTGTAGCTATCCAAAAATATCCATGCAGGAAATTCAGCTTTATTTGTCAGATCTGTTTATCCATTTATCTGTCCGCATGTTTCCTATTCAATGACCCTCAGCTGCCTCAACACTTTGGCAGATGGACATCTTTTAAGCACCGTGTTTATTTCTTCCTCTTTTTTAGAATGGGGTGGTATCCTTGATGGACTGCACTTTACTGGAAGATCAAGAGGATGACGACAGTTAGTATATAAAGCCTGAAGTCCAAACGTTGTATTTGCTGCTCCCCCCAGAAACAAATTCTTGTTGTGCTCCGCACCTCTGTTTCGTTCATACTGGACGTCATAACACGCCCTGTTCTCTCCCAATGCAGATAGACAAGACGCCGATCACTTGGACTTCAAGATCTCGGTGGAACCCAAAGACTCGGCTCCCTTTGTTGTCATTCTGATGGCGTCTTCCCGGCAGGAGAAAGCGGCTTGGACCAGTGACATCAGTCAGGTCACAACTGAGTGTCATCACTTTGCAATCACCTCGCCCTCCATAATCACCCCAACATCATTGAGTCTTCATGGTATACCCACCTGTCATATTGTTGGTATTTATTGAAGATTAGCACATAATACAAGTAATGTAAAAATCGGAATAACCCGCCATTGGCATCGTTATTATTTCGTTTTAATAAGTAATGACAGTATATTGAGAGATTCCACATCCACACCAATATATTATTATTATTATTATTATTATTATACAGGGATTTGTATAACGCCAACAGTTTACGCAGCGCTTTACAATATAAAGAGGGACAGTACCAGTGGTGGCTCATCCACTAGGGGCGCTCCTCTCTCCTCGCCACCCCTATATGTAATGGATAGATTTATGCATAGCATGAATCTATCTATGGCCGCTGCGCACAACCCCTATTCATGGGTCCTCCGGCCCCTTTCAGGACACCGGGCGCATGAATTATAGCGGCGGGGTTTTTTTTGGAAGCACTTGAGTAGAGCCAGACGCTCTAATAGGCTTCAAAATAGGGTGGGTTCGGGTCGCAGAGTATGAGCCAACCCAGGTGTGTTACAACAGCGAATTAATATTCGCTGTTGAAACACTGATCCTCAATCCGGCCAATCAGAAGCGGGTGTGAGACCCGTTTTCCGATTGGCCGCAAAGAGAAGACTTCCGATTGGCCGCCGGGGAGGAGGGAGGAAATGGAAGCCGCCGTGATGACCAGGGGAACGGGAGGCTGCAGGAGAATGGGAGGCTGCAGGAGAATGGCAGGCCACCGAGCAGGGGAAGACGCCGCCGGTGATGGGGTAAGTGCTACCGACCGACCGTACTGTTTGCCGCTGACCCCTCCCCCCCAACAAAAAATTCCACCGTCCCCCACTACAATTACAATACTGATCAATACAGAAGGAATAGGAGGGGCCCTGCTCGTGGAGTTTACAATTTAAGGGGGGGGGGGAGATGGTGCAAAGGATAATAGCTGTGGGGGGGGGGTGTTTATCTGATGGGGGTGGCTCGGGTACGGTTCTTAGGTGGGTGTGTGATAGGCTTTGATGAATAAGTGAGTTTTCTGGGATCCCCTAAAGGCGTACAGGTTAGGGGCTGACTGGACATACTGGGGCAGGGAGTTCCAGAGGATGAAGGAGGCTCTGAAGAAGTCCTGAAGGCGAGCATGAGAGGAGGTAACAAGGGAGCTAGAGAGCAGGAGGTCTTGGGAGGAGCGATGGGGATGATTTGGGCGATATCTGCAGATAAGGTTGGTGATGTAGCTGGGGGAGTAGTTTAAGTCAGTGCAGGGATTGGCAGAGAAGGGCAACAGTCACGGATCGGTTAGTGAGGTGTATTAGTCTAGCAGCAGCATTCATAATGGGCTGAAAGGGAGATAGCCTGTGAAAGGGAAGTCCAGTGAGGAGGGAGTTGCAGTAGTCAAGGTGGGAAATAACCAAGGAGTGAATAAGTTGTTTTGTAGTGTCATTAGTCAGGAAGGGTCGAATTCTGGAGATGTTTCGGAGGTTGAGGCGGCAGGATTTAGCCAGTGATTGGATGTGGGGGCTGAAGGAGAATTCCGATTCAAGGATTACACCCAGCACCCTGGCATGTGTGGAGGGACCAATGGTTGTGCTGTTGATCTCAATAGTAAAGTCATGGGGGGGGGTGGGGGGTCGGGGAGGAGGAAATATTACAAGCTCAGTATTAGAATGATTGAGTTTGAGGAAGTGGTGTGACATCCATACCGATATGTCATTCAGTAGGTTTGAGATCCAGGGGGTGAGTTGAGGAGTGGAGAGATAGATCTGGGTGTCTTCCGCATGGAGGTGGTATTGGAAGCCATGGGAGATTATCAACTGACCCAGGGAAGAGGTATAGAGCGAGAATAGGAGGGGCCCAAGGACGGAGCCTTGGGGTACCCCAACAGGAAGAGGAGCGGAGGAGATGGAGTTGTATGTGACACTAAAAGTGCTCTGAGATAGGAAAACCAGGATAAAGAAGAATCATAGAGGCCAAGCTGTCGAAGGCAGCAGAAAGGTCCAAGAGTGGGAGTATGGAGTAACTGGCCCTTGGTTTTAGCAGTTAGTAGGTCTTTGGTGAGGTTTAGTAGGGCAGTTTCAGTGGAATGTTGTAGGCGGAAGCATTTAGGCTAGGCTCACACTACTGCACGTCGACTGTTGTGAGCTTATCCGAAACGCGCAGAAATGCGCTGCCTTTTAGCAGATGCGCTTTTTTTTTCCTTTAGGGCGGCCCATTGAAATAAATGGGCTACCCTACATGTAAGGGGGGGAACAAAGCCTTAGGTCCATTTTAGACAATACCACAGAGCAGAGGATCGGAGCTACAACCTCCTCACCCAAATTTGCTTAAAGGGATTGTAAACCCTCCAGAGCGCGCCCCAGCTACCAGCGCATCCGGGGGACCCCAGAAGTCGAGGATTGGTGCCACTCTGTGCAAAATGAACTGCACAGTGGAGGTAAGTATGACATGTTTGTTATTTAAAAAAAAAAAAAAAAACGAAGCCTTGCAATCACTTTTATCAGTTACACTGGTGCTCTGACTGGCGGTCGCTGTAGATCCAACACATAGAGGTTCTTAGGAGGAAAGCCAGCAGTTCGGTATAGTCTGCAAGATAAAAATAATTTACTATAAATAGGGACAATACTAGAAAATCAAAAGAAAAAGGTCAACGCGTTGCGGCCGTTCAGGCCATGATTAAGGCCATGAGAACAGTCAGACGGGTCAGTAACATGATCAAGCAGGCTTTCAGGAACACAAGTCAAAGGAGTAAAGCTGAAGACCACCCAGCAATGATATTAGGCAGGCATGAGGTTTAAATAGGCATCAGGATCTTTGGGCGCGCCCGTGTGTCCATGGCGTGTGCACGTTCTCATCCTTGGTTCCTGACAATGGCACAGGTGAGTGTGCAAAATGTTTGATAATCCAAGAAAAGGTATTTCTCAGAATTGCGTAATTAGGGATTGAGGGGTCCTCAAAAAGATAACTTACTCCTAGACCTTAGTAAAGGTATTTGCAGGCACCTGGAAGTTCCAGCTTTCAGACTATATGTATATGTGTGTGTGGGCTTTCTGGTGTCAGGTCTGTTGAAACCCCTTCCCGCCTAAAGTGAAAAACAAATGTTAATGCCTAAGCACAATTTTGCAGCTTTGACATGTGTTAGTAAAACCGGACATATCACAACTACGTAGTGTATCCAGGTGGATTATACTGCGTTTTTTTTTGTTTTTTTTTAATGTAGCCATATATTTCTTGATATTACCACAATTTACCACCAAAGAACAACCTAAAATAAATTCCCCCTGCTGCTGACGATCGCAGCAATACCACATACGTGCATGTTTGTTGTTTGTACCCGTAGTACGGCCCAGAAACAATGGTGCACATTTTGCCTTTTTTTTAATCCTGCCTAAAACACATTGACAATAACTGACACTGATACTAGTTTAATTTGTTTTTTAATTCTCCCTAAAATATGTTGTCCGTGATTTTTTGACCCCAACCTTGACCCTAACACTAACCCAGGCAAACCTTGATCTTGATATTTTTTTGCTTTATTTTGTCTTTATTTTTTTATTTTGTTTTTTATTTTTTTATTATTACACATTTTTTTAAAATTATTTACAGCTTTATCTCTTGCAAGGAGAGGAGGATGCAATGTATCTTCCTCTCCATTCAGAAGAGGAAGTAAGCGCAGGGGCGGGCTCACGGTTGACTTATCACTGTGATAGCCAATCAGAGGCTATCACAGAGATCAGATGACCCAGAGCTGAGACTCCCTGGTCCCGATCGTTCGTACGAGACCCAGGGCTCTTGGTGAGATCCCGGTCTCTGTGTTGGGAGCGCGCTGTGTGCCGCGCTCTCAACAGAAAGAGGGATACTCATATGTGCGGCCCTACGGAAAAAGACCCACTTCTGTGAGGCCGCATGTAGGCATGCGATCGGTGGGAAGGGGCTAATACAGGGAAACCTCAGACTGCGAGCGTTTCGTAATACAAGCTGTTGTTTTTTTCTTTAATCCTAACTTGATTTGTGAGCGTTGTCTCGCAGGACAAGCAGGATTCAAGCCGCTGGGGTGTGCAGTACCGCATTTTGGCAGAGGTGCGGGGGCGCTGGAGACGTTCGGAGACACTCTGTTCCCGAGTGTCTCAGAGCAACTCCGAGTGTCTCCGGCACCCCCGTACCTCTGACCACATGCAGTACTGCATACACCAGCGCCCCCGCACCTCTGGCCACATACAGTACTGCATACACCAGCGCCCCCGCACCTCTGGTCACATACAGTACTGCATACACCAGCGCCCCCGCACCTCTGGCCACATACAGTACTGCATACACCAGCGCCCCCGCACCTCTGGCCACATACAGTACTGCATACACCAGCGCCCCCGCACCTCTGGCCACATACAGTACTGCATACACCAGCAGTCACTGGTGAACGAATTATTGGAGTTTCCATTGATTCATATGGGGAAACTCGTTTTGATATATGAGTGCTTTGGATTACAAGCATTCTTCTGGAACGAATTATGCTCATATTCTAAGGTACTAATGTACGTATATATGTTTATTGTCATTCTTTAACTCTTTTCTCCTGGTTCTCATATCATTTGTCCATTTGATGTATCTGTGTGGGGCCATTCTGTGCTCAGACAACTGACTCCGACTCTTCTCTACAGTGTGTGGACAATATCCGCTGTAATGGGCTGATGATGAACGCCTTTGAAGAAAACTCCAAAGTCACTGTACCCCAGATGATCAAGTGAGTATGAAAGAAAATTTATTCAACCGGTTAACTAATATTTTATATCATGGTTTGGATTTGCAATACTCACTCCAAGCCCCACTAGCACCTTTCAATGCCGCGCCATTAACTGTTTTTACCGCCGTGCTGACACATTGGCCACCTGTGATAGTTGATGATAATCAGATGATAAATGCAATGTTGCCTGTTTCATAAAATGAAACAAATAAAATAAAAACAATATTGAAAAAATTTTGTAGACTTTTTACAGAAGCTGATGGCAAAGGATTGAAAAAATGCAAGAAAAATATTAAAAATCTTTCCTCAAATATGTTGCAGATGGGTAGAACTATAATTTTAGACTCATAATTGGCTTCATACGATTTTCATTTTTTTTCTTTCATGTCAGGGCTGGTTACGGTAATGCTGCATTTAAAAGAAAAAAAAGGGTGGCTGGTGATCTCGGAAATACATGTATCAAGAGTATGGAATATTCCTGATTACTAGTGCAGAATGTGAAATTGTACATTGGATGAAGTCTAACTGTCCTATGTGAACAATGTAGGCCACTCCGTGAAAAGGAAACCATGTAGTTTGCACTCATTGCATATGAATATATGGTGTGTAGTGCTTCCTTAGCCAGTTTCAAATAGTATAGAGAAAGGGTACAGGGTAGGTAAAGCGGAAGTGGGGTAGGAGCATTGGGGTGGGATAGAAACCAAAGGGTTGTTGAGATGAGAAGGGGCAGGAATACATACTGTGGCAACAACTGTATGAGACAGCTAGTAAGGATTTCTATTCTTGGGAGTACATGAAATCTAATCAGTAGAACCTTGTATTCATAATGTTTTTTCCTTGGGTTTAAGCGAGGAAGTTGGATTCTCCAGGTTGCATGGTAGTCAGGTTCTCCTGGACTTTCGAGCATCATAAGGCCAAGAAAGGTGCACAGGTTTGCTTCCACCCTAGCATAATAACAACGGTGGTGACTATAAGGAAGATAGTAATGATTTGTATTCTTGGCATTACATGAAATATATCTAGTAGAAGCATGTTTTCCAAGGTTCTGTTTACTATGAGTCATGATTAGTAATGATTTTTATTTTTGGGATTATGCAAAGTCTAAATAGTAGAACCATGTTTTCCTAGGTTTTTCCACTTGGGTTTAAGTGAGGAGGTCAGGTTCTCCATGTTGCATGGAGGTCAGGTTCTCATTGACTTTCCAGCATCATAAGGCCAAGGAAGGTGGAGTGGCTTGCTTTCACTGTAGGAGAGTACCTACTCTGTTGACCATGAGGAATGATTTTTATTCTTGGTAATACGTGAAGTCTAATGAGTAGAACTGTGTTTTCTAAGGTTATGGAGACTACGAGGAAGCTAGTAATTATTTGTATTCTTGGCAGTACATGAACTCTAAACAGTAGTAGAATCATGTTTTCCTTGTGTTTTTTCCTTGGGTTTAAGTGAGAAGGTCAGATTCTCCATGCTGCATGGTGTTCAGGTTCTCCTGGACTCTCGAGCTTCACAAGGCCAAGAGAGGTTGAGAGGCTAGCTTCCACCGTAATAGAATACATACTGTGTCAACTATGAGTCAGCTAGTAATGATTTCTATTCTTGAGAATACATAAAATCTAACCAGTAGAACCATGTTTTCCTAATGTTTTTTCCTTGGGTTCAAGCGGGGAGGTCAGATTCTCCAGGTTGCATGGCAGTCGGGTTTTCCTGGACGTTCAAGCATCATAAGGCCAAGAAAGGTGCACAGGCTTTCTTCAACCCCAGTATGGGACTGTGGTGACTATGAGGAAGATTGTAATGATTTGTATTCTTGGGTGTACATGAGATTTAACCAGTATAACCATGTTTTCCAAGGATATGTTGACTATGAGGAGGCTAGTAATGATTTTTATTTTTGGGAGTATGCAAAATCTAATTAGTAGAGCCATGTTTTCCTAGTTTTTTTCCCCTTGGGTTTAAGTGAGGAGGTCAGGTTCTCCATGACTTTCAAGCATCATAAGGCCAAGGAAGGTGGAGAGGCTTGCTTCCACTGTAGTAGAATACATACTCTGGTGACTAGGAGGAAGCTAGTAATGATTTGTAATCCTAGGACTACATGCAGTATAACCAGTAGAACCATGTTTTCCAAGGATATTGTGACTATGAGGAAGCTAGTAATGATTTTTTTAGGGGATTATGCGAAGTCTAAATTAGTAGAACCATGTTTTCCTAGGTTTTTCCACTTGGGTTTAAGTGAGGAAGTCAAGTTCACCGTGTTACATGGAGGTCAGGTTCTCCTGGACTTTCAAGCCTCATAAGGCCAAGGAAGGTGGAGAGGCTAGCTTTCACTGTAGTACTTTGGTGACTAGGAGGAAGCTAGTAATGAATTGTCTCCTTGGGAGTACATGAAATCTAACCAGTAGAACCATGTTTGCCAAAGGTATGGTGACTATAAGGAAGCTAGCAATGATTTTTAATTTTGGGATTATGCAAGGTCTAATTAGAACCATGTTTTCCTAGGTTTTTCCCTTTGAGTAGGTCAGGTTTTCCATGTTGCATGGAGGTCAGGTTCTCCTGGACTTTCAAGCTTCATAAGGCCAAGAAAGGTGGAGAGGCTTGCTTTCACTATAGTAAAGTACATACTCTGGTGACCATGAGGAATGATTTGTATTCTTGGTAGTACGTGAAGTCTAATGAGTAGAACTGTGTTTTCCAAGGGTATGAAGACTATGAGGAAGCTGGCATTGATTCTTGGGAGACCATGAAATCTAACCAGCAGAACCATATTTTCCTATTTGTTTTCTCTTTGGGTTTAAGTGAGGAGGTCGGGTTCTTCTGGACCTTTGCTCTTCATAAGGCCAAGGAAGGTGGAGAGGCTTCCTTCCACCATAGTAGAAAACATACTGTGGCAACTATGAGGAAGCTAGTAATGATTTGTATTCTTGGGAGAAGATGAAATCTAACCAGTAGAACCAAGTTTTTCTAATGTGTTCTATTTGGGTTTAAATGGTTCACTGTTGTGTGATATAGTGGTTGATGAGTTATAATATGTTGTCATATAGTGGATTAAATCTGCCTACATGGCGTTCAGGTTCTCCTGAACCTTTGAGCATCATAAGACCAAGAAAGATTGAAGGCTTGCTTGCACTCTAGTAGAATACACACTCTTGCCTTGTTACTTGTTTTTGGAAAAAAATGAAATGCTGCATGTTTTAATGATTGTAAGATGGACTTCCTTTCCTTTGAGGTCACACAAAGTGTGTGAACTGACACAAAACTTCTCATTATATCCATTCCTCTATGGCTGGGTGGGATTCTGGACCCTAGGCTCAGGCTATCAATCCAAGTCAGTACTATGTCTTTCCACCTCCTGGAGCTAGGTACCACCATCTCCTTCCCCATCATTATGAGTCCAGTGCCACTTCTATGCTGTCTCTGAGGTCCTGACACGTGATTGTCAAATAGTGGCGGTGGACCTTAGTGCCAGTAGGTGGTTGGCCTAAGGGACAACTTGCATCACAGTAATTGATTTGCAGAGAAACAAAAACTTTTGTCTTTATCAGTATTGTTATTTTACACTCATTGTAGGAAAGGTTCGTTTCTAGCGCTTTCAGTACATTAAAGCTGCATTTGCAATGTCTTCTGTAAGTGTACAACATCAAAATCTGTATTTTTTCCTCACAGGTCGGACAGCAGTTTATACTGTGATGACATAGACATTCGGTTCAGTAAGACGATGAACTCCTGCAAGGTCCTTCAGATACGCTACGCAAGTGTTGAACGCTTACTGGAACGTCTCACTGATCTGCGCTTTTTGAGTATCGACTTCCTCAACACGTTCCTTCACTCCTACCGGGTCTTCACCTGTGCTGATATTGTGCTAGACAAGCTTATCGCTATCTACAGGAAGCCAGTCAGTGCCATTCCTGCCAGGTGGGGAGTGTAATAAAAGGTGCAATCGTCCAGAAATATCCGGCCCAGTTAACTACCTACCAACACATAGTGATCCCACTGAAATCAGTGTGAATAATGTCTATTTCAGGGGTCTCCAAATCCGGCCTGCAGCTCCGGATCCAATACATGGTTTTATCCGGCCTGCAGCTCGGGTCAGTGGCATATCCTCAGTGTGTACTGATTGAGGATTAAGGTCAACAGAGGCTTTCTATGGTTTCTCGTTCTGATCTAACAGGGGGCTCTGATGGGGACTTGGATGGAAGCGGTGATTCTTCTGATGGGGATTCTGATGGCAGACGATAGGGACCCGAATGGAAGGGGGCACTCTGATGGGGACCCTAATGTAAGGGAGGCTCTGATTTAAAGCAGGACTCTGGTGGGGACCCTCAGGCTTTCACACTGGAGAGACAGGTGAGGCTCTTTACAGGCACTATGCAGGCACTATGTTTAGCGCTGTAGCGCCTGTAAAGCGCCTCAGTGTGAAAGTAGCCTCAGGGCAACTATGATTTAAAGCAGGACTCAGGTGGGGACTGTGATGGGGGCCGTGATGTAGGGGGAGGACTCTAATGGGGACCTTGATGTAGGGGAGACTCTGATTTAAAGCAGGACTCTGATGGGGATCCTGATAGAAAGGGGGGGACTCTGATGGGGATCCTGATGGAAAGGGGGGGTCTCTGATGGGGACCCTGATGGAAGGGGGGACTCTGATGGGGACCCTGATGTAAGGGGAGGACTCTAATGGGGACTCTAATGAAAGGGGCTCTGATTTAAAGCAGGATTCTAATGAGGACCCTAATTTTAGGGGGGCTCTGATTTAAAGCAGGACTCTGATGGGCACCCTGATGGAAGGGGGACTCTACTGGGGACCATGCTGGAAGGAGGGACACTGATGAGGACCCTGATGTAAGGGGAGGACTCTAATGGGGGTCCTGATGGAAGGAGACTCTGATTTGAAGCAGGACTCTGATGGGGAGCCTGATAGAAGGGGAGGGGAGGGGACTTTAATGGAGACCATGATGGAAGGGGGTGCTCTGATGGGGACCCTGATGTAAGGGGGGCTCTAATGGTGTCAGTGTCATTGGTGTCAGTGGCAGTAATAATACCCCCAACAGTGGTGTCAGTGGCCTCAATAAAAACCCCCCCAGCACTGGCATCAGTGACTGTAATAATATCCCCAAGCATTGGTGTCAGTGACCGTAATAATAACCCCCAGAATTGGTGTCAGTGGCCTCAATAATAACCCCCAGCACTGGTTTCAGTGACCTTAATAATAACTCCCAGCACTGGTGTCAGTGGCGGCAATAATAACCCTCAGCATTGGTGTCAGTGGCAGCAAGGATAACTTCCAGCACTGGTGTCAGTGGCCTCAGTAATAACCCCAAGCATTGGTGTCAGTTGCCGTAATAATAACCCCCAGCATTGGTGTCAGTTGCCACAATAATAACCCCCAGCCCTGCTCAGGGAGGCTTCTGCCCTCATACACCACCTTACCTCTTTTGCTTTCTCATCTCTTGGCTTATCATCCGCCTCCCCCTTTCCTCTGCTGCAGTAGAAAAGTCTGCAGGCCCCACCATCTCCTCACCAAGACAGAATCCTCGAGATAGAGATCTAGCACCATCACTCCAAAGAGCTGGTATGGGCTTCTTTTGCCTGGATGTGCAGAGAAATAAAGCTACAGGAAACCGTGGCCCGGTGGTTGATGTAGACCACCTACTTTAGCAAGGTGGTGGTAGAAGATAAAGTGGTTTGTAGACCAGGCGCCATGTTCCCTATGTTCTAGCTGTAGTTGGGATTGCTACCAGTCCATGTTTCTGTAAGACTATTTCTAGAGACCTTCCACTCACCCTTGACCCCGAGGTTCTATGTTTGCATGCAGTACTGAGACTAGGATGAAGCCTCTGATCTTATTGTTTGTCTTTTTCTTAGGTCCTTAGAGCTCCTATTTGCAAGTAATCAAAATAATAAACTTCTGTACGGTGAGCCCCCTAAATCTCCCAGAGCTACACGCAAGTTCTCCTCTCCACCCCCCTTGTCCATCACCAAGTCCTCATCGCCCAGCCGTAGACGCAAACTTTCACTTAATATTCCCATCATTACCGGTGGAAAAGCGCTGGACCTCGCCGCTCTGGGATGTTCTCCAAATGGATACTCAAGTGCCTGCCCCGCTCCTCCTCCATACAGCAAAACCACTTTGGACATCAATAAACTTTATGTGTCGGGAAGTTTCCCGAGCAAAGTAGGAGAGGGTGAGGAGCCACCTGCAGAGAAGGACGAGGAGCCGGTAACACACAGGCAAAGCAAAGGTGAGAGAGAGAAACCTTCAACTCAACTGATAATGTAACTTCACCCTTCTGACCAATAGAATATTACAAGATGGCGGTAAAAGATTTACTGAAATAGTGTTTGTTACTGATTTGAGATATGTTGGGGTGGTTTTACTAAAGACAAATAGCCTGTTCAGTTTGCAAGTTTTTTCTTCGTTTTTATTGAATGTGATGAAAATTTACTTTGCAAAGAATATATAGTCGTGCGCAAGGCAACAGCATTTTTGCTTGCCCATGATTGGATAATGGAAGTCAGCAGAGCTTGAATGTGAATGCAGGCTCCTGGGGAGACCAGATATAGTGAATGCAGGGTCCTGGGGAGACTAGATATAGTGAATGCAGGCTCCTGGGGAGACCAGATATAGTGAATGCAGGCTCCTGGGGAGACCAGATATAATGAATGCAGGCTCCTGGGGAGACCAGATATAGTGAATGTAGGCTCCTGGGGAGACCAGATATAGTGAATGCAGGCTCCTGGGGAGACCAGATATAGTGAATGCAGGCTCCTGGGGAGAGCAGATATAGTGAATGCAGAGTCCTGGGGAGACCAGATATAGTGAATGTAGGCTCCTGGGGAGACCAGATATAGTGAATGCAGACTTCTGGGGAGACCAGATATAGTGAATGCAGAGTCCTGGGGAGACCAGATATAGTGAATGTAGGCTCCTGGGGAGACCAGATATAGTGAATGCAGAGTCCTGGGGAGACCAGATATAGTGAATGCAGGCTCCTGGGGAGACCAGATATAGTGAATGCAGAGTCCTGGGGAGACCAGATATAGTGAATGCAGAGTCCTGGGGAGACCAGATATAGTGAATGCAGAGTCCTGGGGAGACCAGATATAGTGAATGCAGAGTCCTGGGGAGACCAGATATAGTGAATGCAGAGTCCTGGGGAGACCAGATATAGTGAATGCAGAGCCCTGGGGAGACCAGATATAGTGAATGCAGAGTCCTGGGGAGACCAGATATAGTGAATGTAGGCTCCTGGGGAGACCAGATATAGTGAATGCAGAGTCCTGGGGAGACCAGATATAGTGAATGCAGGATCCTGGGGAGATCCGATATAGTGAATGCAGGCTCCAGGGTTTAGTAACACTTTAAGTCACAAGAACATGATGACAACACAAGTATGGCATGTTTACAGGCACTCTAATGGAAGTCTATGGGGCCAAAAATACAAAAGCTCATGTACGTTTTTTGTGTCGGGCAACTGAGCATCACAGGTGTGAACAGAAACAATTAGAAAGAATGGGGTTCTGCATGTTGAATGTGGTCTACAGGCCAAAAATACACTCAAATGTGAATTGGAGGGGGGGGGGTAGTTTTATTGAGTTTCTGACTACTCCGCTTATTATTATGGGCTTTGTTCGCTGGAATACTCCCAAACTGTATGTTATGATAGTGGTCTGGCTTACTAGAAGATTATTTCAAGGTTTCTTTTTACCTTTCCTTCTAGCAATATTAAAGTCTGTTATTTTTAAACCAAAAAAAAAACATGTTCTACTTACCTGCTCTGTAATGGTTTTGCACAGAGCAGCCCAGATCCTCCTCTTCTCGGGTCCCCTGCCGGGGCACTCCTGGCCCCTCCCTCCTGCCAAGTGCCCCCACAGCAGGCAGCTTGCTATGGGGGCACCCGAGCCGAGCCACTGTTCTGTGTGTCCATTCAGGCAGGAGCCGCGGCTCAGCCCGTCCCCTCTCTCTCCTCATTGGCTCTCTGATTTTGATTGACAGCAGCCAATGGCACCCACTGCTATCTCAGCTATCCGGGAGAGTCCCGGATAGCCGAGTCTCTCGTGCAACATTGCTGGCTCGAGATGGGGTTCAGGTAAGTATTAGGGGGGCTGAGGGGGGCTGCTACACACAGAAGGCTTTTTATCTCAAAGCGGAGGTCGGCCCACCCCTTCAAAGATTTCAAAGCCAGCAGCTACACACACTGCAGCTGCTGATTTATAATCGGACACTTACCTGTCCTGGAGTCCAGCGATTTCAGCACCGCAGCTTATGTTTCCATCAGCTGTCGGGTGCTGCCGCCGCCGCCATTGCCAGTAAGGGAACCCAGCAGTGCAGCATTACGGATTCACGCCGGGCCCCTGCTGCGCATGCGCGAGGCACGCTGCGCTCCCCTACTGGCCTGGCGGCAGGGGATGCAGGAGGGAAGAGGAGGTAGCCAAGCCGCTGACGTAATTTTCCACGGCCCGGACTCCTGGAAGTGGGGATAGGGTACCTGTCACAGATATCCGCTCCCCCCCCATCCCTGAAAGGTGCCAAATGTGGCACCGGAGGGGGGGGGGGGGGGAGGAATGAGCAGAATTCCACTTTTGGGTGGGACTCCGCTTTAATGCACAGAATGCACCGTCTGCCTTTACAACCCCTTTCAGTGTTAACTTCATCAATGAAAATATTTTCGTTATAGTTTTCATCAGCTGCATGTTTTCAGTGACGAAAACTAAACGAAAATAAATTTAGAATCAAAGGGGTTGTAAACCCTCGAGGTTTGCATTCTATGTGAAAACCTTCTGTGATGCAGCAGCCCCCCCCCCGAGCCCTCCTTTTACTTACCTGAACCCAGTCTTTCCAGCGACGGGGATGAGCACAGCAGCTCCAGCCGGTGTCTCGGGTCCTGATTGGATAGATTGATAGCAGTGCAGCCAATGGCAATCAAATCAAATGACGCGGGGCCGGTGGGGTGGGACCGATCCCTGGTGTCTGTGTCGATAGACGCAGGACACGGGAGCGCAGCCGCACGAGTGCCCCGAGGGAGAGCGCTTCTCCAATGGGGCACTCGAGAAGAGGAGCCGCTGAGGGACCCCAGAAGAGGAGGATCGGGGCCGCTCTGTGCAAAAACCAACTGCACAGGAGGAGGTAAGTATGACATGTTTGTTATTTAAAAAAACAAAAACAAACCTTTAGATATCCTTTAAGTAAATAAACAAAAAGTATAGTGAAAATCAATTCCAATTTTCATCAACGGACAAAAATGGAACGAAAATGTGAGGGAGGGACATTTATCCCCCTGAACTTCTGCTTTCTTTCGAGCTCCGCCTCTCTGTTAAAGCCCCCTGCCCCTTGACTCTGCCCTAGCAAGCTGCATTGGCTGAGAGATGCAGGCTCCCATCAATCCCTTCCCTTTCCTATGCAGTGCCACACATTACACTCATTCACACTGTCTCTTTGCCGCCATCTGTTGGCCTTTTCTAAATTGGCAACATAATTGCATCCCCAGCTTATAATAATAGTAATAGTACATTAAAGTTTAAACATGTATTGTACTACCACATAGGAATAAGTAGGGGGCGTCTACTATGTTGCTGAAAGAAAAAGGCTTTTCTTATTTTTTTTTCCTTATATTTAATGTTGGTGATTTATTCCGGTGATATGTGCAATGGCATTACAGCCAACAGAGATTACCGTTTTTTGTGGGGTTTTTTATACATTAAATTTGCACTTCTGTTTTGGCAAAAAGCAATATTTTTGTTTACGAAACTTGGTTTATTTATAAAGATGTTCTATATCTCACCAGCTAAGGCCCCTTTCACACTGCCGCGACTTGACTGCGATTTTGCCGCGATTTTTAGGGAATGCTTGTGTAAACTTGAGGTCTATGGACCTCAACTCGCATCAAAGTCGGACCAAAGTAGTACAGGGACTACTTTGAAATCGGTGCGATTTGAAGTCGCTCAGATATGAATGGTTATCATTGGGAATCATGGGGGTACGACTTGTCATGCGACTCTGATGTCCAACGTCGAAGGAAAAGTCGTACAAGTATGAAAGGGGCTTAAGGCCCCTTTCACACTTGTGCAACCTTGACTTTGACGTGACTTGAGGCAATGGCTGTGTAATCTTGGGGGTTTATGGACCTCAAGTCGCACCATAGTAGTGCAGGGACTACTTTGAATTTGCTGCGGCTTGAAGTTGCACAGATATGAATGGTACCCATTGGAAGTCATGGGGTACGACTTGTCATGCGACTTTGCAGTCCCAAGTCACAGGACAAGTCGCACAAGTGTTAAAGGGGCCTAAATCTGTGTCTGTAGTATGTTCAAACCTTCATACCAGAAATAATAACATGTTATTAGATTTTTACTCCAGGAGTATATCATGAGTTTGGCAATTCTAGAGAAATGCTTATATAATGCATTACAACTTAACTAATGAGTTGTATATCAATAATGCCTAAAATGTCCAAGTGTCAGGAGGTGCCACATTCTAATGAAAATACAAAGAGAAAGAAAATAGGAAGGGAATTGAAAGGCTCCAATGTAGACACAAAGTGGTATCAAATATAGAAAAGTTTATTTTTACATAACAGTTTAAAATTGATGTAAAGATAAAAGAACATGCATACAAAGTACATGTTGCATACAAACAGAAGAAAGTGTGCAAGTGATTCCATTTCTTAAAGGAGCATAGCACCCACAAAGGGGACCCCTAAGCGTTTCAACTCGCTGAGCCTTCTTCAGGGGGTTCTTTATTTGAGAGTGCAATGAATGGATACTACAAAATAAATGACATGCAATAGAGCTGCACGATTCTGGGAAAAATGAGAATCACAATTTTTTTGCTTAGAATAAAGATCACGATTCTCGTGGCGTAACATCATCTTTCACATTATACCAAAAAAATTGGGCTAACTTTACTGTTTAATTTTTTCTAATTCATTAAAGTGTATTTTTTTCACAAAAAATTGCATTTGAAAGACCGCTGCGCAAATACATTGTGACATACAATATTGTAACAACCACCATTTTATTCCCTAGGTCAGTGATGGTGAACCTTGACACTCTAGATGTTTTGGAACTACATTTCCCATTATGCTCCTGCACTCTGCTTTGTAGTTGAGCATCCTGGGAAATGTAGTTCGAAAACATCTGGGGTGCCACGGTTCACCATCACTGCTCTAGTGTCTCTGCTAAAAATATATATATAAAATGTCTGGGGGTTCTAAGTAATTTTCTAGCAAAAAATAATGTTTTTAACTTGAAATCAACAAGTGTCAGAAAAAGGTTTAGACTTTAAGTGGTTAAACTTCCCTCATTTACAGACCGAAGTTCATTTCTTTGATCTTGTTGTCAATGTTTATAGTTAGGCTCAGCAGCTGAGGAATGTTGTGAAACTTGGCAGACTGCCTGTTTGTTTTTTTTTGTTTTTTTGACCGCTGTCATCTTGTGCAGAGAACTCTGCATAGAATCGGGGAAAATGCTTTGTTAAGATCGCAAGGGGGAAAGAATCCCGATCTCGATTATTAACGATTGATCGGGCAAAAGAATAGCTGTTTACATATAAAAGACACATATCAATTATGTAGGTATATCTTACAATGTATAGATTGGAAGATTATATACAGACACCCAGTTGGTTCCAAAGAATCCAGAAACCTGGAGACAATTCAAGAGAAAGTATTGTGATATATAATGAGGAATAAATAGAATTAAATGTACCCTCCAAAACATGATCACAGAGGCCCCCCATGCACAGAAGGGCATGGAGCATGTGGTCAGCAATAAATCTTACTAAAGACATTCCGGGCATGTGTGTACATATATTAGTGGCTATTTGCAAGAAGGACCAACAATGGTACTTACTTCATGTAGTAAGGGATCCTGTTATCGTAATGGAAAAATAAAGGATCCTACAGAAGAGTGAAAAAGGCTCCACTGCCTATAAGTGTAGACTTGGTGCATCTATAGGAAGGTACCAAGGTGTACCAGCAGGCAATAACTTGGTATCCGAAAGACTCTAAAGGCAATGATTGCCTGTGTGGAAAAGCCAAAAATGAATAAATAGATACCCCACATGGCCCACAAAGGGTACAGCTGAAAAACCCCCATAATATCTATTTAGCCAACTCACCAGATAGATTGATAAAACAATGTATCATAGCAGTCCTTAGCATGTTGGGTGGTGCTCATATGCTGCTGGAGGGACATGTATCGCCCTTTAAACATATGCATAAAGGAGGTGGAGTGTATGCATTTGCCAATAATGGGCCTCGAAGTGTAGCGGGGCAGAGAACAACAAATAAGGCTGAACCTTCTTGCATAGCCAGGCAAACACGGTGCGACCCGCCATGAGCAACATGGGGCGTGCTTTCCAGCCGCCATATTCGCCCCCATCGCGCACCATAGGACGGAAGCCTCACTTCCGGTTGACGCATGATCTCACATCCGGCCGTGGCGAGGCCTGCAGTGCATGCATTGGGGTGATGCAATGATGCCAGCACAGCGTGCGCAGATCCCCAGCATCGGAGGCACGCGAACGTGACCCCCAATGCTGAGAATCGCGCAACTTCTCCAGGACCAGAAGGTCCTGACCCCAAAGTGGTCACCAATGGACATGGTCTATGATGGGAAAAAGGGGTGAACAATAAGGGATTTGAGATAATCCCCCACTCCAGAATTACCGTGTGGGGGCCACATGTGCTGGGAATGACTCACAGGACTGGACAGCAAGGAACTCACCGAAGTATGCATAAAATAATTGAATTGTGAAGGTATATAATTAGAACAAATGCCAAAATTAATAATACATATTGAAAAATTATACTTTGACCACAAATACAGGAACATAGACACTACAGAACAAAACAAGACAAAACAATTAAAGAACAGACGGGGAAGGGAGAAAGGGAGCCAGAACACAGGGCAATATCCACAAAGCATGTATGCCTCATCAGATGTGATATGTTCACATTAGGTGTTTGGTTTTGCCCGATGTGAAACCCTCAAGAAAAGGTTGATAGCTTAGAATGTCATTTAAACCCAATGGGCTTTTGGCTTTGAGGCCAAAAATCCACCGGGATTCCCTCTCGTATATGAACTTATTCCTATCGCCTCCCCAATATACCAACTTATCACGTAAACAGGGGACTCTTTTGAATGTAATTTGAGGATGAGGTGTAATAATCTTCGCAATTTGAGAGTCAGAAGTCAGGAGATGCCAGTATTTCTGAACATATCTTCGGACCATATGATGTTGTACACTATAAGGAGTTATAATGCATAACGTAGTGTCATCTTTGGAAGTCAGACGAGGACCGAACAGTAGTTGTGATCAAGATTGCTGAATTGCTCGATTTATAAGCTTTACGGAGGCGTAATTTGGAATAGCCTCATTCAAGGAGGCGAAATTTGAGTTTGTCAGCTGCTTTCTTACACTTTTCTTCATCGCAACAGTTGCGTCTGAGTCACAATTATTGTAAGTAGGGAATAGATTGTATCAGGGGTTTGGGGTTGAAGCTATGGACTTGTAAAATCGCATTCCTTGCAGTGGGTTTTCTATACAGATTGCTATTCTAGATTCTCTCATCAACCTTGACCAGTAAATCCAGAAAGGTAACTCAGTGGCGATTGGATAACATGGTAAAAACGAGATTGTACTGATTAGAGTTCATGGTTGTAAGACATTTGTGTAACAACTCAGCTGGACCGTCCCAAATTAAAAAGATATCATCTATGTATCCTAACCAAGTCAAGATCCATGAAGAAAATTTGCAGGTGTTTTCTGAAAGTAAAAAGGAATGCTCCCACTTCCCCAGGTACATATTGGCGTAGGATGGGGCACAACAAGTCCCCATCGCTACGCCATGCACCTGGAGAAAATGGGAGTCGTTGCATCACCAAATTGTAAGTAGCTTTAGGATGTTGGATGCTTTGGTGAAAAAAGTTTTTGACAACACGGATGCCTCTTGAATGTGGGATAGAACAATAGAGACTTTCTACATCAATGGCAACCAATATTGCATTGGGTGGGACATTCATGTCCTCAATTAGTTGCAAAAAATGGATTGTATCCTTGACGTGTGATGACAAGTGTACAACAAACGGTCGCAAAAAAGTGTCAACCCACTTACTAGCATTTTCAGTGAAATTGGAGTTGCCGGAAATAATGGGCCTACCAAGGTTTCCTTTTTTCTTTTGAGATTTGTGGATTTTAGGTAACACGTAAAATGTGGAAATTTTTGGAAACTTGTACACGAAATCCCTAGTGTCCTTAGAGATGACTCCACCTTCAAGGGCATGGGTGATCAGGGACCAAAAAGTTTGATTGAGTTCCTCTATTTGTGATTCAGATATTGGGTGATACCATTCTTTATTGTTTAAGATTTCTTTGGTAACACATTTAATAAAGGCAGAGACACACTGGGGTTAGATTGAATAGAGGGAAATTTTTGAGATTTCTCCTTCAATGTAATTTGTTCACTAGGCGGGACATTTATCTTAGTATCTGAGAGCAAATGATTCAAGGTCAATTTGATCAATTAAGTCCACCGAGTCGTCCGACTCAATGGATTCGGAAGACTGGATGCAGTGACTTTCCTCGTGTAGGAGTGTCAAATCATGAAGGGCTCTACATTCTCGCATAGATAGCTTGTGTTTGGGTTCTGGCTCAGAGGATTTGTCAAACATTAAGCACAACACAATTTTACAGGCAAATAAATGTAGATCTTTGATGACTGTGAATTTATCAATCTCAGCCGTGGGACAGAAACCCAGGCCCAGGGAGAGGACCTGCATCTCCTCCGACGACAAAGAATGAGAAGATAAATTGATTACCTTCAGTCTGTTTTATGATCAAAGGAGGGTTGATGACCTAAGAGTCTATCCCCTTGCCTGGTTTGAGACGATGGGGATCTAAAGGGATGTGCGGAATGAGGGAACCAGGAGAGGGAGTGAAAGTAGGATACAAAGTCGGTATTCGAGCAGTAGCTCCTAATGTGGAGGGATGAGGTAAGGCTTGGGATTCCTCAGATGCCTGGGGCCCAGCAGCAGACATGGCTAGTGAATGACCACCACCAGAAATGTCACCTGACACCATGGCTGAGACTTGTGAAGGTAATTCAGATTCCATAGTGCGCTTCTTGTGCAGATTATCAGAATTGTTACTTGGTGTGCACTCTTGACGTTTGCCAAAGGCTTTGGCTTTGTTGCTCCGTGACGAAACCTGTGAAGCAGAGGATGAGTCAGACAGGGAATGAATATTTGAGTCAGTACGATTAGATCTTAGAGACATTTGTGTTGACTGTATATTATGACATTTTCTACGTGTTGCTTCCCAATTGTATGTAATTTGGCCGACAAATGCTCTTCTGTCCCTCTCAAATTTTTTATTACCTTTTATTGTAAGTTTCCAATTTTTAATTAAATTTAGAGTTGAGTTCATCAAACTTATTATGAGATCTAAATCCATTTAAAGAATTGTTGGTTTGTTGTATCTCAATATTGAGATACTACATTTGTTCTTTGTAATCCTAATGACGGGGTACCATCATATTCTTAGAACATGACGTCAAATTGTCCTCCCAACTTTTCTTTAGATCATCAGAAAGTTTGGGAATATTGGGAAAGATTTGAATACGTAGGCCTTTAGGATTATATCCTGCCTTGATATCTTTCAAAACTAGAGACATGCCAATGTAGGGCAGACTTCTTTTACAGCAATCTTTCTTCTGTTTGTATGCAACATGTGCTTTGTATGCATGTTCTTTTATCTTTACATCAATTTTTAAACTGTATGTATAAAAAAAAAAAAATTCTATATTTGATACCACTTTGTGTCTACATTGGTGCCTTTAAAGTCCCCTCCCATTTTCTTTTTCTTTGTACAATTTAACTAAACCGGTCGTCTAAGGCTCCTTTCACACTTGTACGACCTAAAAGTCGCGCAACTTTGACGTGATTTTTCTGCGACTTTGACTTAACTTTAACATGACTTGAAGCAATGCCTGTGTAATCTTGAGGTCTATAGACCTCAAGTCGCATCAAAGTCGGACCAAAGTAGTGCAGGGACTACATTGAAGTCGCTGCGATTTGATGTCGCACAGATATGAACGGTACTCATTGGAAATCATATCATTAAATAGAATAAATGTACCATACAAAACATGACCACAGAGGCCCCCACCCACATGGGAGGGCATGGAGCATGTGGTCAGCATGGAATCTAACTAAAGACATTGCAGGCATGTTGCAATCTTGAAACACCCTATACGAGGACAATATGCGACCGGTCTAAACTATGTGGCATGTTCACTAATGCCAGGAGCATGGCGGACAAGATGGGTGAACTAGAGATACTGTTGTACAAGAAGGATTTGGATTTTGTGGGAATTTCAGAGACCTGGTTCAACAGCTCTCATGATTGGCTGGCAAACATTCAAGGGTATACCCTATACCGCAAGGATAGAGAGGGTAAAAAAGGGGGAGGGGTATGCCTATATATCAAGAATAATGTACAAGTGAATGTGAGAGATGACATCACTGAGGGGGCTAGGGAGGAGGTGGAATCTTTATGGGTAGAGCTCCAAAGGGATGAAGCTAAGGGGAAAATAATACTGGGAGTATGCTATAGGCCCCCTAACCTGAGGGAGGAAGTGGAGACTGATCTCCTATCACAAATTGGATTAGCAGCAAGGATGGGAAGTGTTATCATAATGGGGGATTTTAATTATCCAGACATAGACTGGGCGGAGGGAACCGCGCATTCATTTAAGGCTCGCCAGTTCCTTAATGTCTTGCAGGACAATTTTATGGGTCAGATGGTAGACGCACCAACTAGAAATAAAACATTACTAGATCTACTGATTACCAACAATACAGACCTGATCACAGATGTGGAAATACGGGGCAATTTAGGTAACAGCGATCACGGGTCAATTAGTTTCAGTATAAATCACACAAATAGGAAACATGAAGGGAACACAAAGACACTGAATTTCAAAAGAGCCAACTTCCCTAAACTACAAACCTTGCTAAAAGGCATAAATTGGGATAAAATATTAGGAACAAAGAATACGGAGGAGAGATGGGTTTGCTTTAAGAGCATATTAAATAAGGGCATTAGCCAATGTATCCCATTGGGTAATAAATTTAAAAGAGCGAACAAACATCCTGGATGGCTTAACTCCAATGTAAAAATGCATATAAAAGCAAAGGAGAAGGCCTTCAAAAATACAAGGTTGAGGGATCATCCTCAGCATTCAGAATTTATAAATTATAAACAGCTAAGATAGAACATGAAAGACACATAGCGGAGGAGAGCAAAAAAAATCCCAAGAAATTCTTTAAGTATGTAAACAGTAAAAAAGGGAGGACAGACCATATTGGCCCCATAAAGAATGAGGAAGGACATCTGGTTACAAAGGATGGGGAGATGGCAAAGGTATTGAATTTATTCTTCTCCTCAGTCTTCACAAGTGAATCGGGGGGTTTCAGTAACCAAAACTGCAGTGTTTATCCTCATGACACAACACAGGAAGCACCTCCATGGTTAACAGAGGACGGAATTAAAATTAGACTTGAGAAACTTAACATTAATAAATCACCGGGACCAGATGGCTTGCATCCGAGGGTACTTGGGTAACTCAGTCAGGTGATTGCCAGACCGTTGTTCCTAATTTTTACAGACAGTCTATTGACTGGAATGGTACCAGCTGATTGGAGAAAAGCCAATGTAGCACCAATATTTAAAAAGGGCCCAAAAAACATCCCTGGGAATTACAGACCAGTTAGCCTAACATCAATAGTATGTAAACTCTTGGAGGGGATGATAAGGGACTATATACAAGATTTTAGTAATAAGAATGATATCATTAGCAGTAATCCGCATGGATTCATGAAAAATCGTTCTTGCCAAACCAATCTAATAACCTTCTATGAGGAGGTGAGTTGCCATCTAGATAAAGGAAGGCCCGTAGACGTGGTGTATCTGGATTTTGCAAAAGCATTTGACACAGTTCCCCATAAATGTTTACTGTACAAAATAAGGTGCGTTGGCATGGACCATAGGGTGAGTACATGGATTGAAAACTGGCTACAAGGGCGTGTTCAGAGGGTGGTGATAAATGGGGAGTACTCAGAATGGTCAGGGGTGGGTAGTGGGGTTCCCCAGGGTTCTGTGCTGGGACCAATCCTATTTAATTTGTTCATAAACAACCTGGAGGATGGGATAAACAGTTCCATCTCTGTATTTGCAGACGATACTAAGCTAAGCAGGGCAATAACTTCTCCGCAGGATGTGGAAACCTTGAAAAAGACCTGAACAAATTAATGGGGTGGCGACTACATGACAAATGAGGTTCAATGTAGAAAAATGTAAAATAATGCATTTGGGTGGCAAAAATCTGAATGCAATCTATAGACTGGGGGGAGAACCTCTGGGGGGATCTAGGATGGAAAAGGACCTGGGGGTCCTAGTAGATGATAGGCTCAGCAATGACATGCAATGCCAAGCTGCTGCTAACAAAGCAAACAGAATATTGGCATTTAAAAGGGGATCAACTCCAGAGATAAAACGATAATTCTCCCGCTCTACAAGACTCTGGTCCGGCCGCACCTGGAGTATACTGTCCAGTTCTGGGCACCAGTCCTCAGGAAGGATGTACTGGAAATGGAGCGAGTACAAAGAAGGGCAACAAAGCTAATAAAGGGTCTGGAGGATCTTAGTTATGAGGAAAGGTTGCAAGCGTTGAACTTATTCTCTCTGGAGAAGAGACGCTTGAGAGGGGATATGATTTCAATTTACAAATACTGTACTGGTGACCCCACAATAGGGATAAAACTTTTTCGCAGAAGAGAGTTTAATAAGACTCGTGGCCACTCATTACAATTAGAAGAAAAGAGGTTTAACCTTAAACTACGTAGAGGGTTCTTTACTGTAAGAGCGGCAAGGATGTGGAATTCCCTTCCACAGGCGGTGGTCTCAGCGGGGAGCATTGATAGCTTCAAGAAACTATTAGATAATTACCCGAATGACCACAACATACAGGGATATACAATGTAATACTGACACATAATCACACACATAGGTTGGACTTGATGGACTTGTGTCTTTTTTCAACCTCACCTACTATGTAACTATGTATCTACATATATTGGTGGCTATTTGCAAGAAGGACGAACAATGGTACTTACTTCATGTAGTAAGGGATCCTGTATGTCCCAGTGTTCTTGATAATCAATTATTGCAATGGAAAAATAAAGGATCCTGCAGAAGAATCAAAAAGGCTCCACTGCAGTGGAACACCAAGGCTGCATTTCCTACCGGCAGATCCAAATCTTCCAAAACGGGGCCAGGTTCCTCTTGACAACTTCAATTCCAATCTTCAAATACTGCGATATTTCGTTATTGGGCTTCCCGAAGACTCCTGGGATAGATGATGCCGATATCCCAGGAGTCAATGGGAATCGCCTAATGACATCATCAACTAGGCGGCCGGGACAGGAAGTGCCGCCCGGAAATATAAAAAAAATATCCATTTAGCAGTGTACACCAGAGGGGGATTGGGCACATAGGAACTTTAAAAAAAAAAAAAGGGTGGAACGTCACTTTAATCGTGCAGTAGTTGTATTGTAACAAACTTTTTTTATTTACTTTTTTTGAAACAATGTCACTTTAACAACTTGCTGACCGACGTATGTATATAAACGTTCTGTCAGCAAGTGGTTATTACAAGACTATGGCTGCAGTTGTAGCTATGATCTTGGTACTGTTTTTTCAGCCAGGGATCGGCTGTTTTGTAAAAGTGACCGGGGCGGTTTTCCAACCAACCAATCACTTTTACAGTGCTTTGAAGGGCTGCCGTGGAAGTTCCTGAGATCTCCCATTTCTTTGGGGAGCCTGGGACTGGGGTAAGTGGCTGGGACAGCTTTACACAAAGGAGATGGAGGAACGTCCTGTGACAGATGAATCCAGAAGCGGTAATAATTTGTCACTTGCAGGTGGGTATACCAGGATCATGGCTGCAGCTGTCTTGTAAATTGATCGGATCACTTTTACAGCGCTGCAAAGGCCATTCCCCCCCCCCTCCCACACACACACACCCCCACGCTCCAAGTGAATCTTCACCACCTTGAGAGCACAACAAAAAGCTAACCAAAAATATGAGACTCAAATTATAGAGAAGTCATATATTGCATGATGTAAGGGCAACCAATCCAGGGCTCAGGCTTCCATAAAAGAATAGCCAATAAGGAACACCACTGATCACTTTCTCTTCAGTTCGGCATCCAGTAAGTGTTGGAGGACACCTCTGGTTATGTAATGACGTCACAGTACTAAGCTCCGCCCTATGTGTTTCGTCAGAGTTGCCGTCTTTCTGGGCACAAAAAAGAAAATCATTTAACAGGTAAAACTGATAACGTATAAACTTGTTGCTCATGTATTTAGAATTGACCTGGAGTTATGATTTAGATAGCAGCTCAAGGGTTGAAACTGGCCAATAAATGTTTTTTTTTAAATGAGATGTGAGGGGCCCCTATTCAGATTTTGCTACACATCTGGATATACGGCTCTGTGTACTATACTACTACTACTACTACTACTACTACTACTACTACTACTACTACTACTACAGGGTTCCTATGGCTCAAGGTTGGAATTTTTTTTCTACTTGTGGCCCCAAGTGCCAGTTAGTTTATGGAGCTTCAGCTCTCAGAGGAGCTTTCACATTATGGTACAAGAGAGATTACAATAAGACTTGTTTATTATTTTCCCCTTGTACATCATCATATAGTACATAGAGATTAACATTGGTTTATGCCCTGGAGGAGGGTTATAAGCACTTATGGAAACAAAGTCTGGGGTTCTAGCACCCCATTGCTGGGTGGGTAAACCAGTTAGTCATGTTGTTATCCTGATATTGATTTCTGTTTCCGTTTCACAGACTCGGAGAGTTCCTGCCGAGCAGAGTCAGACACTGAGCAGACACAAAGTGATGAAGCTGAGACTGACACATCTCCAACTCGCTCGCCAACTACGCCAATCTCTCAGCGTGGCCGAAACTCTGCTGGTGAGTAAACCGCTTCCTGTACAGTTCTGCAACTTATGAAAAAAGTTCATTCAGCACACTCTACTTATGGATAGTTTAAGGCCTCATGCACATGAGTGTATGGATTAATGCCCCAAATATGCATTTTTTTTTCTACCGGAACATGGCAACAAAAAAATACCTCTAATGTTGCGTATGTACTCACATTTATGGGTATATGGTGTTGACTATGAATGCCTTCTACTGGCCAAAATAATGTATTCTAGGCATTGGAAATATATTTATGCTCATACACCTGCATTTATGCACGTACAAGCTTAACTAGTTCCAGACTTTGGGCGTGCTACACACAACCAAAAAAAATGTCATTGTTGTACACAGGACGTGCTACACACGTCCAATCTCTCTGCCCTGCTTCTGGAAACCCCCCACCAGTATACGGTAATTGTTGGCTTTGATTAAAGTGGTTCTAAAGCCTAAACATTTTTTACCTTAATGCATTCCTTGCATTAAGGTAAGAATTGCTTAGGCATTAGCATCCCCCCCTCACCCACAGCCCCCCTTTTACTTACCTGAGCTCTCATTCAATCCAGCGCTGTGCACATCTGCAGCTCTTCTCTCTGCTTTGTCTGGGTATTACTCGCTTCGCTGGGGCACTGAGAGCCATTGGCTCCTGCTGCTGTCAATCAAAGCCTGTGACGAGGGAGTGGGGGCAGGGCTGGATCCCGCTGTCTTTATTGATGGACACAGCAGCGGGGCTCGGGAGCGAGCACTCATCAGTGTCCTTATAGTGGCTGCCTGTGGGGGCACTGGACAGAGAGGAGGAGCGCAGGTGGGGCATCCAAGAATGGGAGGTTCAGGGCCACTCTGTGCAATTCCATTGCACAGAGCAGGTAAGTATAAAGAAGTTGTTATTTTTTTTTTTTTAAACTACCTTTACAACCACTTTAATCAAAGCCAGGATGAGACCCGGTTCAACTTCACACAGGGGCGACTTGTCAGGCGACTTAGCCGCCTGACAAGTCGCGTTCCGTTCTGTACAATGGAACCGTTCTAATAGGAGCGACTCAAGTAGCTCCGACTTAGAAAAAGGTTCCTGTACTACTTTTGGGGCGACTTCAGGCGACTTGCATTGACTTCTATACAGAAGTCATTTTGCAACTCGCCGCTGAAGTCGTGTGCAGGTTGCCTCTGTGAGTCGCGCTTTAAGTCGTGCTGCCCCCCTGTGAACCGGCTCTCACTGTATACTCACAGAAGATTTCTGCAGCTTCAGCTTGTAAAAAAGCAGTCCGACTCGGTGTTTATAAATAACACTTGTGCAGATGGGAATATAGAAAGATACAATGTAACATATTGTTGCTTTTGTGTCTTTCTGTTCATTCATTGCAGATCAAAGGAATTAACTTAGATCTGCAAATGACGTTAAAGTGGGAGTAAACTCTCATGTATGATTTTTACATATAGGTAAGCCTATGATAAGGTTTACCTATAGGTACACAAAATATTTCCTAAACGTGCGACGTTTAGGAGATACTTCAGAGCTGTGCCATAAACAGCAACTCCCACGCACATACGCGGGGGTGACGTTATCGCCGGCTTGGCATTCAGAGAGCCGAAGCCCGCAAACCTCAAAGGGAGACCGGGTGAAGAAGGAAGCGTCATTAGCAGTGACAGCACACCACCGGAGGGCTTAGTTTTCAGGTAAGTCTGTCATAATGTGCTAGTATGTGATGTATACCAGCACATTATGACTTAAACTGCCCAGGGGTTGATTTTTTTTTTCTTATGCGGTTTACTAACGCTTTAAAGTGGTAGTAAACTCGTATCTGCTACTTTTACCTCCAGGTAAGTTCATAATAAAGCTTACTTGTAGATAAAATGAATATCTCCTAAACAGTGCGCAGCAGCCGCACCTCTTGCTCACATGCGCGGGAGTGAGGTCATCGCGGCTCGGCCGTTCAAATGGCCGGAGCCTGTGAACCTGGAAGGAAGATGGAAGCCCTGCCATTGGTGACAGCACGCCGCTGGAGGGCTTCATTTTAAGGTAAGTATCTCACAATGTGCTAGTATGCGATCCATACTAGCACATTATGACATTACCTTGCAGGGGGACCAAACTTTTTTCTTAAATTATTTTTCAGCATTTACTACCACTGTAAAGCAACTTGACAAGTAAAAAAAAAAAAGGTTGTTTTAATAAAATGTTCCTCTATTTAACCTCTTATTAAACCTTCATTTATTGATTTATACTAATCAGCCCTCATTAACACCTTATTCTCCTTTTCCCTTCAACTATTTTACTACAGATTTTTTTTTTTTTCTATTTTATTACCTATTTATCTTTAAACGTTTGATTTTATTGTGTTTGTTAATATTTTTATACATTTAACATAAATTTACACCTGTCCCATTAAAAAAATAAGGTAACTAACTCCGCAATGCTTTGTACCAGAATTATTTTAGTGTCATTCTAAACCTTGACAAACTACAGAATACAATGCACAGTTTTTATTTGCAGCAACACTTATTTTTTTTAAACTAACACTGTAAAAAAAGAAAAAAAAGTGCATTTTGTATAGTTATGTTGTGTTTTATTGTCCAAGGATTGTGAAAAAAAAAATAAAAAATTAAAATTAGAATAAAAAAAATAATTGTCTTATAGCTGGTCTGGGTAGCTGGCCTTTCGCTCCGGTTTGGAATAATGCACCAACATGCTAGGAGTTGGACCCCCAATGTTCCCTAGTCTTCCCATGTGTTTCCTAATGCCTCCCAGTGTCTTCTCCATGGTGTCCCGTGTTCCCAGTGTTTGCCCAACCTGTGCCCAGCTTCTGTGTGATCCCCAGTGTTATCTGGGTCCTTCAAGCCTGTTTCCAGCTCCTGTGACCCCATAGACTCCATTCTGCCTCATGCTTCAGTGATCATGTGCTCCCCTGCCCACAATCTGCCCCCATTGTGACCCCATGCCCTCCAGATTGCTCCCTACTCTAGTAATTCCCCGCACCCCGGCCTGTAACCTGCTCCAGCAACCCCATGAACTCCAGCCTTCACCCCGCTTCAGTCTTAAAGTCGAATTCCAGGAATTCAGCTACTTTGTAAAAATTGCAGGCATACCATGAGTTAAGTCCAAATAGGTGCCTGCCACCTTGTAGATTTTTTTTTTTCACATCTGACATATTTATTGTTCTACAGGAAGATAACTTTTGGAGCTCAGATGCTGCTCACTGTGGTCTCTGTTCCTTCTAAAGCAGAGTTGCTGGAGCTGCTATGCCCGCCCCTCTCCTCATTCTGCCCATTCACAGAAGCCTTTGTATTATGTGAACTCATTCACAACATATAAAGGCTTCTGTGAATAGGCAACAGAGGGAAGAGGCAGGCATTGCTGATCCGTGTGCTTTTCTCCTCTCACAGCTAGAGTTTATCCTCAGAGTGTAATGAACCCGTCGCATTCAAGTAATAGAGATAAGTCCAGGAGGTGACAAGCACATGCTTGGACATAACTCATATGCTCCGTACACACGGTTGGATTTTCCGATGGAAAATGTGTGATAGGACCTTGTTGTCGGAAATTCCGACCGTGTGTAGACTCCATCATACATTTTCCATCGGATTTTCCGACACACAAAGTTTGAGAGCAGGATATAAAATTTTCCGACAACAAAATCCGTTGTCGGAAATTCCGATCGTGTGTACACAAATCCGATGGACAAAGTGCCACGCATGCTCAGAATAAATAAAGAGATGAAGGCTATTGGCCACTGCCCCGTTTATAGTCCCGACGTACGTGTTTTACGTCACCGCGTTCAGAATGATCGGATTTTCCGACAACTTTGTGTGACCGTGTGTATGCAAGACAAGTTTGAGCCAACATCCGTCGGAAAAAATCTATGGATTTTGTTGTCGGAATGTCCGATCAATGTCCGACCGTGTGTACGAGGCAAAAGTGTGCCTGCACTTTTTGCAAAGTTGATGAACTTCTGAAATTCATCTTTAAGATTTTTGTTTCTTTGTTAGGTTGCCTTCAGCAACCCTGCCTGCCATAGACTGTTATTTGCTACATGCCTGTTTTCCAGGTCCCCTGTGTGCAAATTCATACTCTGTATCTGTAGTAAAGATGATGCAAACAATGGGTAATCACTGAGTCTGTAAGTCAAAGCACATACAATTGGACCAGCAAATGCATTGTTGAAATAAAGACAGCACTTGGAAGGCAGCTCCTGGGAGATGTGAAGGAATCTCTGCAGTAGTGAAACAAACAAACAGCGCCACTCTAAGTGCAGCATGTAACATTAAAAACAAGTTTATTAGGACAAATGGCAACTCGAGGGAATGGAGAAGCACTTGTCAGACCCACTCTGGGAAGCTTCCTAGCTCCCGGAAACACAATGATCCCTGGCGGTCCCTTACCCGAGTGGAGCAGTGGATCCCCAGGACTCTTGACATCTTAATGAGCAATGGCCACCCCGACCCTCATGCGGGTCTGACAAGCGTTTTTACATTCCCTCAATGTGTCTTAATAAATTTGTGTCTTAATAAATTTGCTTTTATTGAGACATGCTGCACTTAGAGTGGCGCTCTTTCTTTTGTGTGTTATAACCCTATAACTAGAAACATATCCAGAATGCATCCAGGCTGCGTTTCTATGAACATATTGTACGTACTTACATTCCAAATTTTATTATAGATTTTACACTCTTCTCCTATAATAATGGCATTGTGATGACATCCTGCCGAGAGCACGACAGTAGCCGCAGCAACCTTTCAGCAGCCTCCGCCTTTGCCATAGCGACTGCCGGAGCTAACGAGGGCACTCCCACCAAGGAGACGTACAGACGGATGTCTTTAGCAACAGCAGGTAGGAGCAAATAGACATTTCCAGGAGGTGCAATGAGTCACAATTTCCAGTTGGTCATGTCACGCGTTTACGGTCATGGCGTTCTAGAATCTGAGCATCCATAAGTCGCTAGTGTACGTCTCAGGTGTGCAGTGGTAAAAGTACCGGAGTATAGAATCTATGGGAATAGATGAACCTGTCAAGGACCTCTAAGAAGAGGGGATATAGGTGGGGATGCTTAGTTATTGTGGTTGGATTTGGTTTGGTGGAAACGGAGTAGGGCTCAGAGAAGAGGGAAGTGGGGGCAGTAAAAAGGTAATGAGAAGGGAAGGAAGGGTAGACTGGGCAGGGGAGTGGCTCAGAGAAGAGGGGAGTGGGGGCAGTAAAAAGGGAATCAGAAGGGAAGGAAGGGTAGACTGGGAAAGGGAGTGGCTCAGAGAAGAGGTAAGTGAGGGCAGTAAAAAAGGAATGGGAAGGGCAGACTGGGAAAGGGAGTGGCTCAGAGAAGAGGAAAGTGGGGGCAGTAAGAAGGGAATGGGAGCGGAAGGAAGGTTAGACTGGGTAGGGGAGTGGCTCAGAGAAGAGGGAAGTGGAGGCAGTAAAACGGGAATGGGAAGGGTAGACTGGGCAGGGGAGTGGCTCAGAGAAGAGGGAAGTGGGGGCAGTAAGAAGGGAATGGTAGGGGAAGGAAGGTTAGACTGGGTAGGGGAGTGGCTCAGAGAAGTGGGAAGTGGAGGCAGCAAAAAGAGAATGGGAATGGAGGGAAGGGTAGATTGGACAGGGGAGTGGCTCAGAGAAGAGGGAAGTGGGGGCAGTAAAACGGGAATGGGAAGGGCAGACTGGGAAAGGGAGTGGCTCAGAGAAGAGGGAAGTGGGGGCAGTAAAACTGGAGTGGGAAGGGAAAACTGGGCAGGGGAGTGGAGAGAGAGTATCACCGCTCCAGGTGGGTCAGATCAAAGTAAAAGGCATCTCCTTCAGTCTAGAAGTCCAGGTGCTGGCAATGCTATGGCAGTTAGACATCAAAGAAATTCTGGACAGCCGCACTCCAAAAATATTTGCCTTTATTCAATAAGGTGCCATCCAAAATACAGGTCACAGCAAAATGGAACAAAGCTTACGTGTTTCGCACTACAAGGAGTGCTTAGTCATAGCTTCTATACTATGACTAAGCACTCCTTGTAGTGTGAAACACGTAAGCTTTGTTCCATTTTGCTGTGACCTGTATTTTGGATGACACCTTATTGAATAAAGGCAAATATTTTTGGAGTGCGGCTGTCCAGAATTTCTTTGATGTCTAACTGGGCAGGGGAGTGACTCAGAGAAGAATTAAGTGGGGTCAGTAAAAAGGGAATGGGAAGGAAGGGTAGACTGGGCAGGGGAGTGACTCAGAGAAGAATTAAGTGGGATCAGTAAAGAGGGAATGGGAAAGAAGGGTAGACTGGGCAGGGGAGTGGCTCAGAGAAGAAGGAGGTGGGATCAGTAAAAAGGGAATGGGAAGGAAGGGTAGACTGGGCAGGGGAGTGGCTCAGAGAAGAGGGAAGTGGGGGCAGTAAAACGGGAATGGGAAGGGCAGACTGGGAAAGGGAGTGGCTCAAAGAAGAGGAAAGTGGGGGCAGTAAAATGGGAAGGAAGGGTAAACCGGACAGGGGGGGTGGCTCAGGTCCTCACCCCCAAGGGACTTTTCTGGAGATGATGAAAAAGCAATTCAGAAGAACAGTTGTTGGAATTTCTCTAAAGAGAGGATGTAAGGTCCTACGTGGCCTTAAAGTGGTTCTAAAGGATGCATTTCATGCATGAAGGTAAAAACCCTTAAGTGTGCAGCTCTCCCCTCAGCCCCCTCCCCAATACTTGTAAACCACTGAATGATTATTAACCTCGCTCTCACTGCCACAAATGTATAATCATACTGTATACATAAAACGCATCAAAACAATCAATATAATTATTGAACCAAGACCTTAAGATCTTAACCAAAATTCTGGCCACTAGACTCTCTAAAGTAATCACTAGCTTAGTATCCATAGATCAAACAGGCTTTATTCCACAGAAATCCACAGACACAAACCTACGCAGGCTTTTTACAAACCTGCAGATTGATCATGTCAATAAAGGGACTAGGGTGGTCTTGTCCCTAGATATGGCTAAGGCCTTTGATTCTGTGGATTGGCACTATATGTCAGCAGTGTTACGCCACATGGGGTTTGGGGCAACATTTAGGACATGGATTTCACTACTTTATAGTAAACCAAAGGCAGCAATTAAGTTGGGAGTCTCTGTTTCGCAGCCATTCAGGGTAGGCAGGGGAACGCGGCAGGGTTGTCCCCTGTCGCCGTCCCTGTTTGCTTTGGCAATAGAGCCGCTGGCTATAGCGCTTCGTAAATCCCAGGATGTACAGGCATTACGGGTGGGGGGCATTCGCGAGTGTACTGCTCTGTACGCGGACGACATGCTTCTCTTCCTACAAGACCCAGGTCTGTCACTGGAGGGAGTATTTAAAATACTGGAGGAATTTTCGAGATTCTCAGGGTTGTGTGTGAACTGGGAGAAATCCAGTGGGATGGCCATTGATCCTGGGGCAAGGGCAGTGGCAACACAAAGGGTCCCCATAACCTGGGTAACACAGTTCAAATACCTAGGCATTAATATAACGCCCAAAGTGAGTGACTACATCTCAATGAATCTTATGCCGGCATTGGCAAAAACTAAAGTACAGTTGGAAGCATGGAAGCACTTACCACTCTCGCTTATAGGGAAAGTCAACCTCATTAAAATGAAGGTGCTTCCGGTTTTCCTGTATTTTCTCAGGAACTCCCCAGTCTGGGTCCCGGCAAAGTTTTTCAAAAAGATAAACAGCTTATTTGGGTCCTTTATTTGGTCCGAAAAACACCCCAGAATAGGCCTTAGGACGCTACAGGAGCCCTGGGGGCAGGGAGGGCTTGCTCTCCCAGACCTATTTAAATATTTCATAGCTGGACAAATGGTTGTGGCCAGAAGATGGTTGACGCGGGATGACGGGGACGCGGCAAATGTGCTTGAAGCAGCCCATTTGGGGTCTTTTGAGAGCCTTTCATTTTTGCTGTATATAGAAACATCGGCTATGTCATCTCCGACCAACTCAATGCGAGTAACAATCCGAGCATGGGTCAGAGTGAGGGCGTTGATGAAGTCCCCATCTGATGTGTGGTCCCCAGACACTCCCCTGTGGTTCAATCCCAAACTCCCGCATTTGAACACAATTCCCGATCCAATCATATGGGCCAGAGTTGGTATAAAACAATTGAAACATATAGTGGGTGGTAACAAACTTCTTACTTTTAACCAGCTGAAAGACAGGCACAAATTGCCTAACTGGTACTTTTTTCACTACCTGCAGCTTAGCCACGCGTTTAAGTCGCAATTTGGATCATATCCTTTGGCCGTAGGTACACTTCCCATTGAATCATTATTGAGTGAGGAAAATTTAAAGAAACCCTTATCGGAAGTATACAAGGGGCTATTTGTTGAAACACCAAAAATGCTTAATAAGTGCAGAGACACCTGGAGTGCGCTAGTTCCGGATTTTGGGAGAGATGACTGGGATGATATGTGGGACCACACATTTGGAGTTTTGGTATCAACTAGAGACAGACTTATCCAGTTCAAGCTGTTACATAGGATTTATTATACTCCGGCGAAGCTAGCGGGCATATATGGCACGGGTACAGGTGAGTGCTGGCGGTGTGCGCACAGCCCAGCAGACTTTGACCACATTTTTTGGCATTGTCAGGAGATCAGGGGGTTCTGGACCGGGGTAACTAGCACTGTCCAGTCCTTACTGAAGATACCGGTTCCTCTCACAGTGTCGGTTTGCCTGCTGGGCTTGCTAGAAGGTATTGCACCACGGAGAGCTCAGAGAACATTGATCTCTATTGTTTTGTTTTATGCACGTAAAACCATAGTAAGCTATTGGAAGAAGTCCGAGCCGCAAACGGTACCCTTTTGGAAAGATATGATTAATAAGGTTCTCCCTTTATATAAAGCTACATATCTAAGCAGGGGCTGTCCTACAAAATTTGAGAAGGTGTGGCAGTGTTGGATTGATGCTAAAGAGACTCTAGCATAAAGACTAATGGTACTATGAAGTGAGGGATATTTTGGTAACAACTGAATATAGGCGTGATTAGGTAGAAGATTTTTCTTTTGTGTGTATATTACAGTAAAATTTGAATCAATGCGAATATAAGGTTACTATCTCAGACACCATGATATAAAAATGTGTTTCTGTAACTGGTAGGGTCGCTGCACGGGATAGGGGTTTGAGGGGAGGGGAGGTTAAGGGAGGGAGGGTTGGGATTGTAAGAATGTTATGTTTTGTATGTATGTTTTTACAAAACTGTGAATAAACATAATTTTTCAAAAAAAAAAAAAAAAACAATCAATATAATTATAATGTCCGCCAGGTACGTTGCTAGGTCTACAAAAGATCTGGGGCGGGCATACACATGTATATAATATACGTGTGTGTGTGTATATATCCCCAGAGAGCCCCCCTTACAGGAGGGTCCTCAGAGAGCCTCCCCCTTGCATCAGGGTCCCCAGAGAGCCTCCCCCTTAAATCAGGGTCCCCAGAGAGCCCCCCATTTACATCAGGGTCCCCAGAGAGCCTCTCCTCCCCTTGGGGACCCCTGCAGAGACTCAGGGCTAAGGGGCCTAGATTCGGGGCTATAGCCCCAAAAGCCACCCCCTAGCGACGCCACTGATGTCCGCCTTAAAAAATTTAAAGTGAATCCAAAAGACACCACATGACCACAGTAACTCCACACCGACAATGATAATCAGTGCCTCCTCTTCACTGACATATTAGCACACGGCTCACTCACCGGAACCTTTTGACCCCCATTACAGGTAGTCAAAAACAGCATTAGGTATCTGGTGGTCCACTTGCATTATCCACTGCTTTATATCTTAAGGGAACATCTCAGACCGGATCCTCGGTATCGGCGCTCCTGCACCTTCAAATTCTCATAACAGAACTTCGCTCAGAGAGGGAGGTAAAAGGAAAAACCTCTCATGGTGCAGTATATCCAAATTTTATTAAAATAATGTTAAAATCACACTTACAATGTTGCAAGATGTTTCACAGCATTCATTTAGCTTGGGAACGCCGGTTTGCGCTCCACCTGTGTTCCAAAATGGCGGAAGTGACGCGTCCCGATAGTCCCACCCTAAGTGACTATCAGGACATGTCATTTACGCCATTTTGGAACGCAAAATGCCTAACGATAAAGTATTTCTATCATTTACCCCATATAATCTGTACGGTCTTCATTTCCATATCCATGATATACAATTATGTAACACGTAATCCTTTTATATTGCAGGGTTTCCATCGGATCAGAGGAACGGAGACAAGGAATTTGTAATCAGAAGAGCCGCCACAAACCGTGTGCTGAACGTCCTGAGACACTGGGTGTCCAAACACGCTCAGGTAATCAGCACTGGCAATCATTTGGTGTTTTGTATGATGTCATGTCATACATTGAACCTGATACAATATTTTGCTATGATTTGATCCACTGTTTGTTCTTAGTGGTGAACACCAGGGGTTATCAACCTCAGTCCTCAAGTACCCCCAACAGGCCATGTTTTAGGAATTTCTCTTAGATAAAATACAGTAGCTGTCCAAAATACCAAGCCATTGACTCTGATTTAAACCACCTGTGCAAAATAAAGGAAACATGGCCTGTTGGGGGTACCTGAGGGCAGGGTTGAGACCCACTGGTGGACACTATGTGAGTGCACACTTTTAAAGCATGACATGTTGGGTATCTATTTACTCAGCGTAACATCATCTTACATATTTGAAAAAAAATTGGGTTATATATTGTGCTTTTGTCTTTTTAAATTCACTAAAGTGTATTTTTTCTCACAAAATTGGGATGCACTAGTGTGAACCCAGCCTCAAAGTGACCCTATCAGTTGTTTAACCAATTTCCAATAGCAGGTCACTGTGATAAAAGAGGTATAATAGTCCTCTCGCTGGCAGTCAGCATCCCCTCCCCTTTCATTGCTTTCCAGGTCTGCAGCCTCTATCCCCCTTTGGCATTGGACACCTCGGGAGTTATGGATGCCTGCGACCTACTCTGTGAATTTTTTTTTTTTTCGCTTCTCCAACCTCTAAATCACTATAAGACCTACAGTAACGTAGGAGTTGGTAAGAGGAGCCACAGCACACAGCAGGGGACACAGGCATCCATCACTCCTGATGTGTCCAATGCCAAAGTATCTTATGGAGCGGGGATGTGCAGTCAGGGGAGGCCACGAACATTAAAAAAATAAAAAAACAAGCTTTGAGGGTCACAGAGACCCTAAATTTAGGTAGCCTAAGTCCTACCCCACCACTGGTAACATTTTTGGGCTCCTACGACCTATGGTTCTGGAGATACGGGGCTTCTATTATGTATGGTTCTGGAGATACGGGGCTTCTATTATGTATGGTTCTGGAGATACGGGGCTTCTATTATGTATGGTTCTGGAGATACGGGGCTTCTATTATGTATGGTTCTGGAGATACGGGGCTTCTATTATGTATGGTTCTAGAGATACGGGGCTTCTATTATCTATGGTTCTGGAGATATGGGGCTTCTTTTATGTATGGTTCTGGAGATACGGGGCTTCCATTATGTATGGTTCTGGAGATACGGGGCTTCTATTATGTATGGTTCTGGAGATACGGGGCTTCTATTATGTATGGTTCTGGAAATACGGGGCTTCTATTATCTATGGTTCTGGAGATACGGCGCTTCTATTATCTATGGTTCTGGAGATACGGGGCTTCTATTATCTATGGTTCTGGAGATATGGGGCTTCTATTATCTATGGTTCTGGAGATACGGCGCTTCTATTATCTATGGTTCTGGAGATACGGCGCTTCTATTATGTATGGTTCTGGAGATACGGGGCTTCTATTATGTATGGTTCTGGAGATATGGGGCTTCTATTATCTATGGTTCTGGAGATACGGGGCTTCTATTATCTATGGTTCTGGAGATACGGGGCTTCTATTATCTATGGTTCTGGAGATATGGGGCTTCTATTATCTATGGTTCTGGAGATACGGGGGTCCTTGTGCAGCCTGTCAGCAGCTACATACAGAGAGGCCAGTTTACATACAAGCCGGCACACTCCGTTTGCAGCAGACTGAGAGGATGAGTTCAAAGTGCCTCTCCTCACTTCTTGTCAGAAGCACTGAGCTCAATGGACAGCTTGGAGCCTTGGACCATTGGTAAAGCACCATTAGTCCCAGCTGTCCAATAAAAATGCTGCAGTGGAGGCACGCCTCTCACTGCAGTGTCATAGAAGGGAGCGTGTCTAAAAGGCAAATGCTCCCTTCCAGCCCAACCCTCTTATCTAGAAGGAAAAATCTAGGTTTATGGGTACAAGATTTACCCACAATCCCATGTTTTTCTCACACAGTTAAGAGGGAGAATGAGAATCTGCTGCTGCTGAAAAGGTACAAGCTAAATCATATATTTATATGCTATATGTTATAAGATAATAATTTATTATTTATCTATTTACTGTGAAATTTCTGGTTGGAAGTTATAACCTCAAACTTCAGTGATTTGTCCGTTAAGCCATCTGCTTGAGTACAGATTTTGAAAATATAGTAAATTACCTTAAAAACAATATATAATAATTATTTGTATATTACTTATGGTAATTAAGCCCTTACCACCCAGGCCAATTATGAGACTTCTCTCCTAAATGTAATAATCATTTTTTGCTAGAAAATTACTCAAAATGACCAAATATTTTATATATATATATATTGTTTTAGCAGACCCCTAGGGAATAAAATGGTGGTCATTGCAACTTTTTATGTTACACTGTATTTGCACAGCAATTTTTCAAACGTGTTTTTTTTTGGGGGGGGGGGGGGGGACTGTTTCATGAATATAAAAAAAAGAAACACTAAAGATAACCCATTTTTTTTGTATAATGTGAAAGATGATGTTACCCCGAGTAAATAGATACCTAATATGTCACGCTTGAAAATTGCGCACGCTTGTGGAATGGCGCCACATTTCGGTACTTACAAATCTCCATAGGAGACGGTTTAAATTTTGTTTACAGGTTCCGTGTTTTGAGTTACAGAGGAGGTCTAGTGCTGGAATTATTGCTCTCGCTCTAACGATCGCGGCGTATGTAACCTGTGTGTATTGGGCTCTGATACTAGCCACTCACCTCACCGAACGTCCCTGTTATAGAGGTGCAGGTCAAAGGAGGCACGACTATATAGCTCTTCTCTTACAGGTGTCTTCCACTGGAATGTTATTTACACCTATTTGGTCATTTCCTCTAGTGTTCTCTAGAATCGTTGTTACAAAGATCCGTGCATTTCCTATGCTCCTCAGCTCCATCTGGTGGCCATTATCTGGTATTTTGCTACTGCCCATAATAAAAGAACCTTTGTTCGGAAGAGAACATTGAGAACAATCATTTTTACCCAATTCACACAGAGCAAATGTACATGAAGATTTACTGGATGAATGGCCATGTGAATTTTATTTTTTATAAATGCTCCCCACAGAGTTGTCGGAATCAGCTGTTCATGTTCCTTTTATGCTTTAAAACGTAAGTGTGTAAAAAGGTATTGCAGAACACATTGGAACAAAATGTTATGTATGCAAGGTTGAAGTAAAGCAAACGTTCGATGTTCTGTTTGTGTTCCAGGATTTTGAGACCAATCTACAGCTAAAGAGTAAAGTCATCTGTTTCCTGGAGGAAGTCATCCACAACCCGGAGCTGCTGGCACAGGAGAGGAAGGCTGCAGCCAACATTATCCGGTGAGACATTCACATATATATATAATATATACATGAACACTCGATGCCGATCATCCTATATAAACCTACAGTGTATAATGTGTAATGAAACTTACTACTACAGGCCTTATACTGTCTGTATGGCATTATTCACAGTGCTGGTTACTTCTTAAAAAGAATTTCAGGTTTGGATATTTTATACATGGTTACATTGTTCCAGCTCAGACCAACTATGTATATACCATACCTGGCTAATGCCCCTGGAAGCTGAAAATCACTGTAGTAGACACCACTACTACTACCTCACTACCACACCGTTACTATACCACTACTACACCACTACTACACTACTACTACCTCGCTACCACACCGCTACTACACCACTACTACCTCTACCACACCGCTACTACACCACTACTACACTACTACTACCTCGCTACCACACCGCTACTACACCACTACTACCTCTACCACACCGCTACTACACCACTACTACACTACTACTACCTCACTACCACACCGCTACTATACCACTACTACACTACTTCTACCTCGCTACCACACCACTATTTCACCACTATTACTACCTCTACCACACCGCTACTACACTACTACTACCTCGCTACCACACCGCTACTTCACCACTACTACTACCTCTCTACCACATCGCTACTGCACCACTACTACACTACTACTACCTCTCTACCACACCGCTACTTCACCACTGCTACCTCTTTACCACACCGCTACTATACCACTACTACACTGCTACTGCGGTGATCTCCACTAGCTTTCAGGTCTTATGCCTAGTGGTGGCCCTGCTGCATTATTGACACAGAAGGTCGCCCACTCTCTCTACTTAAGAACCATTCAGAGGACGCTTTGCATTGTTCTCTGATTGGACAAGGTGGAAAGGTGGGGCGGTGATATCACATGCCCATCAGAGTCCCCCCTACATCCAGAGTGCCATCTTATATCAATTTGAGCTCGGCAGAGTCTCCCCTTACATCCATGTGAGTCCAACAGAGCCCCCCCTTACATCAATGTGTGTCCAACAGAGCGCACCCCCCCCCCCCCCTTTACATCCAGAGTGCCCTCTTATACGTATACGATCCCCACCCCCTTACATCCATGTGTGTCCAGCAGAGTCCCCCCTTACATCCATGTGTGGGGGGAGGGGGGAGCTTCCACTGCACCAGGATTGTCTTCCTAGCATAGTACATTGTGTAGAACAGAAATGGTCTCTTATGGTGGTTGGCAGTCAGAGTATCACATATACCCAGTAGTAGTACTAGCAGTGGATGGAGGGGTACTATGAAACCTCCACCTCGCCCATCTCAGCAGCCGATTTTCCCCAGAAGGTCTGGATTAGAGGACAAGATCAAACCATATGGATACATGTACCCACTTCAGTCCGACATTTAGGGCAGAGTGAATCAACCAGGGGATAGATGACAGGAAATCTGAGGAGAATAATATGCTCTATGCAAAAATGTAAGTTGCACCCACCTGCCTCTTGCTGAGATCATAAGTTGGATATATTGTTGGATACCCTCCTCCCAGTCCTCCTAAATCAAGAAGGGGACATCCTGACCCCACAGTTGACACAGCTGTGACACTTTGGAGGTATCTGTCTGAGCCAGACATGTGTAGAGGGGTTTCTCCAAGTTGGAGAAGAGTGTGTCCTTCTCAAAGTTGGAAAACATGCTGCCCGAGCCCAATTTACACTTCCAGTGGAGATGGAGTTTCTCGAAGTTGAGCGTCTGCTATTAGCAAGCACTCAACTTCGTGAGACTCCATCTCCACTGGAAGTGTAAATTGGGCTTGGGCAGCGTGTCTAAGTTCTAAGTAGCAGAAGAACATCTTGTTGGGTAGGTTATGCATGGCCCTAAGCCTATGGAAGGTGTGTAACTGACCTTGATGGACAATATCTCTCAACGTTTTAACACCATAATTGGCCCAGATAAACGGGTCGTGTATGTTTCTAAAATGAGGAATCTTGGGGTTTCCCCAGAGAGGGGTTTAGGGGGACCAGAGGTTAGTAGCTTTTTAGATATACCCCCACTTACCTCCATACTTGAAGAGAGGTACGCATAGGTATCGTAATATTGGCATTCAATCAGGGGTCCCCCGAAAATACCAAGTTACTCAGTTCAGATTAGGAGCCCAGAAGGGCAGCTTCCAATAACACTGCAGGGTTATTCTTCACTTGAGCAAACCACCATCTAACAGTTACCAACACTGCTGCCCAATAGTACATCTGAAAGCACGGTAGAGCCAGCCTGCCTCGCATAAGCCATAGGTGAAGAGTAGATTTAGCTACTCTGGGTGTGGAGCCCGCCCAAATAAAGGAGGTTACTATATGGCCCAATTTATTTAAAAAATGCCTTGGGTATGGCTGGTCGGATGTTACCCGCAGGCTGTAGTTGGGAGACTCCCACATTAGAGAAGCTATGGCTGGATTAAACTTCTACGTCTCCTGCGCTTCATATTCAGAATGATTGTATACAGTACAGTAATCGCTGTGACCCGTACAGATAACTGCAAGCACCACTGTTCTCCCGGGAAACATAATAACATTCAGTATGAAGGCGCCGCACTACGGACATCCCAGTCTGTGACAATAGTCGGAAGCAGCCTCAGCCTCCGTTCCTCCTAAGCCAGGCCCCCTGACACGTTTCATGGGGCGAAATGCGTCAGTGTGTCTTAGGATGAGCCGAGGCCCCTTCCCACTATTACCACAGACCGGGCTGTCAGTAGTGTGGCGCCTTCATACTGCACAGTACAGTAACGTTGCGCTGTATGATAGAGCGGCAAGGATGTGGAATTCCCTTCCACAGGCGGTGGTCTCAGCGGGGAGCATCAATAGTTTCAAGAAACTATTAGATAAGCACCTAAATGAACGCAACATACAGGGATATACAATGTAATACTGACACATAATCACACATAGGTTGGACTTGATGGACTTGTGTCTTTTTTAAACCTCGCCTACTATGTAACTACTATGATGTCACAATGAATGGGAATAAATAGACTTATTATTGATACTTTGTATCTTTAGCACATTGACACAGGAGGACCCTGGGGACAGTCAGGTCACCCTGGAAGAGATTGAGCATATGGTAAGTGACACCAGTAAGTCATTCCGGTTCTCCCATATAGGTAACATGTCCTCTGACTTGGACTTTACATGTTTTTTTTTACCAAGACACATGTATATGGTCTCATAAAAAAACAACAAAAAAAAAACCTCAGTAACCAGAGCTGATCGGTGTCGACATTTCCGGTGTCTCATGAAAAGTCAAAAATGCGTTGGGCCTGGCCACAGAGAAGAACTTTAGGATGGGGGTGACAATTGTTGCCTATGCTGGGCTTCTTAACCCCTCTATGCGCCCACAGAAAATATGCGTCCTCTTGGTGGGTGGGCCTTGGCGCTGAGCAGCCGCGTATTTGCATTCATACAGTTGTGCCGAGAGCCTGAGCAGTCCCGGAAACAGCTACCAGCGGCTAACGGAAAGCTCTCGATCGCTGCTTGAGATCAGGAGCTTTTCCGATCATGTGACTGCCATGACAGCCAATCGCAGCGGTCACATGATCCTAAACATCGTCCTATCTCCTGGCCTCCTAAACCCATTAAAGTGGTTGTATTACCCCTTTTTGACATTTTTACTTAAAGGTAAGCCTATAATAAGACCTATAATAAGGCTTACCTGTAGGTAAAATTAAACCTATACGGTTTGGGAGATATTCACCCTGCATGCAGCCACTGACGTCAGCGGTGCATGCGCAGTGAGGGTCCGGCGTATCGCGCCACACCCTGCTGGAACTCAGTGACGTCATCACAGCTCCGGCCACTCACAGTGCCGGAGCCGCTAACCTGGAAGAAACACAGAGGGGAAAATGTCAGCTCCCTCAGTGTTGACCGGGATGCGATGCGGAGACCTGACTTACAGGTTTTAGTTTTTTGGTTTGCGGGTATACAACCGCTTTAAAGGGTCAGGAGGCGCCGGCTATAAGGGGTTAAAAGATGATAGTAAGCCACAGGGAATAGAGTAGATATTGTGGCTAGGGCAGGCCCCCCCCCCCAGAGATTCTCACTTACCTGTAGCTATTTTAACCGCTTCCCATCGATGTAACACATATATGCGGCCTCTCTGGACTGGGCTTTTTTCCGTGGGGCCACATATACACTAGTACTTTGGATAACTAGTATAATTCGTTCCAGAAGAATGCTTGGAATCCAAAGCACTCGTATATAAAAAAGAGTTTCCCCATAGGAATCAATGGAAACTCAGATAATTAGTTCCAGTGTCACTGCTAGTGTATGCAGTACCGCATGTGGCCAGAGGTGGGGGGGGGGGCGCTCGGAGACATTCTGAAAAGCACTTAAACACTCAGAGACACTCGGTAACCGAGTGTCTCCGAGCGGCTCCAAGTGTCTCAGAGCGTCACCGGCGCACCCGCTCCTCTGGCCAAATGCGGTAGTGCACACTCCAGAGGCTTGAATCCTGCTCGTCCTTCGAGACGCTCGCAAAATGAGTCACAGTTCAGTATCTTTTGGGCAGGATTTTTTAAATTTTTTTTTATTTGGCATCAGTGTGTTTTAGGTAGAAAAAAGAAAAGCAAAATGCGCACTCTCATTTTTTGTGATACGACACTGCGTCGCTTGATAACCTGATAATTGCGCGGTCGTGCGATGTTGTATCCAAACAAAATTTACGTGCTTTTTTTTTCCCACAAATAGAGGTTTCTTTTGCTGGTATTTGATCACCTCTGTGGTTTTTATTTTATGCGCTATAAACAAAAAATGCGATAATTTTAAAATAAAAACATTTTTTTACTTTTTGCTATAATAAATATAAAAAAAAAATGTAAAAAAAACGATTTTCTTCATCAGTTTAGGCCAATATGTATTCTACATATTTTTGGTAAAAATTAATGGCCTAAATTTATGAAGAAATTAGATTTTTTACATTTTTTTATTGTATGTGTTTTATAGCAGAAAACAATATATATATAAAAAAAAATATATATATATATATATATGTAGAAGAATACATAGCGGCCTAAACTGAGAAAGAAATTTAGTTTTTTTTATATATTTTCGGGGGATATTTATTATAGCAAAAAGTAAAAAATATTGCTTTTTTTTCAAAATTGTCGCTATTTTTTTGTTCATAGCGTAAAAAATAAAAACCGCAGAGGTGATCAAATACCACCAAGAGAAAGCTCAATTTGTGGGGGAAAAAAAGGACGTCAATTTTCTTTGGGTACTGCGTCGCACCACTGCGCAATTGTCAGCTAAACAACGCAGTGCCGTATCATAAAAAAATGGCCTGGTCAGGAAGAGGGGGTAAAACTCTCTGGAGCTGAAGTGGTTAACCATTTAGAGCCATTTTTTTGAGGGGTTTTTTTGTTTTTTGGGGTTTTTTTTGCACACATGTTTAAAAACAAATTATAGGCCTGAAGATTACATAAAACCCCCAAAGCATTGTATATTTTTTAAAGTAAACCCTAGAGAATAAAATAGTGGTATGCAAAATTTCAGTAAAAAATAAACTAAAGTTAAGGGCACACAAACGCAATAAGTTATAAATATATAATATTATAAAAGATTGGCGCTGCACTGAGTAAATAGATACCCAACATGCTAAACTTTAAAATTGTGTGTGCCTGTTAAATGGTGACAAAATGTCCCCTTTGTCATGATTTTTTGGTGACAGCTTCTTTTTTATGCTATGGACCTGTTTATTTGGCAATTACTTTTTTTTATCATTATAAAAGATAAGGAATACGTATTTTGTTTTTAATGACAAACCAGGTTTTTGTTTTTTTTGTGATTTGCCTTGTAAAAATATATATATATTTTAATTTTTGGAGAAATAAAATGAATTTAAATAAAAAGACTTTAAATATTAATTGTTAGTGGTACTAAAGCCTACATACATTTCTTTTGCAGACTGAATCTGAATGAGAGGGTCTGGTTCACTATAATCACCTGGGTTCTCACCAAACTGAAATTGCTATTGCAGAGGGTGCCTAAAATTTTACTTGTATCTTAGTGCATACCCTGCAATGGGAATTTCAGTATTGATGGTTTTTCTTTACACTTATTTATTAGATGAATGAATGAGAGATTATGAATCTAGTGGTTATAGACTGGAACATTGTCTTATGATTGTGCTTTGTGCAGGTTTTGGGGACTCCGGTGGATCCCTTTGACTCCCTCTCAGCTCTGGAAAGTGCAGAACAACTGACATTATTGGACCATCTGATCTTCAAGCAGATTCCCTATGAGTAAGTCTCTTCCGATGTGGCCTGTGCTGACCTGCAGTTTTGGATGTTGTAGGGTTGGGTTAGAACCCCAGTGCAGTTTTTATTTCTGTCTGCTCCCCTGATTGGTAGAGCCGCACTTTCTGTTTGTCCTGGTGACCATTGTCACTGAGACAGAAAATGATGGAAAATTTAAATTTTAGGGACCTATTTATAAAAAGAAAAAAGTGCTCTACAAGCAGGGTTCAGGAGTGTGCTATGTACAAAGTTCAGGAGTGTGCTATGTGCAGGGTTCAGGAGTGTGCTACGTGCAGGGTTCAGGAGTGTGCTACGTGCAGGGTTCAGGAGTGTGCTAGGTGCAGGGTTCAGGAGTGTGCTAGGTGCAGGATTTAGTAGTGTGCTACGTGCAGGGTCCAGTAGTGTGCTACGTGCAGGGTTCAGCAGTGCGCCACGTTCAGGGTTCAGCAGCGCGCTACGTTCAGGGTTCAGCAGTGCGCTACGTTCAAGGTTCAGCAGTGCGCTACGTTCAGGGTTCAGCAGTGCGCTACGTTCAGGGTTCAGCAGTGAGCTACATTCAGGGTTCAGCAGTGCGCTACGTTCAGGGTTCAGCAGTGCGCTACGTTCAGGGTTCAGCAGTGCACAATGTTCAGGGTTGAGTGCGCTACGTACAGGATTCAGGAGTGCGCTATGTACAGGGTTCAGGAGTGCGCTATGTACGGGGTTCAGGAGTGCGCTATGTACGGGGTTCAGGAGTGCGCTACGTGCAGGGTTCAGGAGTGCGCTACGTGCAGGGTTCAGGAGTGCCCTACGTGCAGGGTTCAGAAGTGCACCACATGCAGGGTTCAGGGGTGCGCCACATACAGAGTGCAGGGTTCAGTGGTGTGCTACGTATGGGGTTCAGTGGTGCGCTACGTACAGGGTTCAGGGGTGCGCTACGTACAGGGTTCAGGGGTGCGGTACGTATAGGGTTCCAGAGTGCGCTTTGTACAGGGTTCCGGAGTGCGCTACGTACAGGGTTCCGGAGTGCGCTACGTACAGGGTTCCGGAGTGCGCCACGTTCAGGGTTCAGGAGTGCGCTACGTTCAGGGTTCAGCAGTGCGCTACGTTCAGGGTTCAGCAGTGCACAATGTTCAGGGTTGAGTGCGCTACGTACAGGATTCAGGAGTGCGCTATGTACAGGGTTCAGGAGTGCGCTATGTGCAGGGTTCAGGAGTGCGCTACGTGCAGGGTTCAGGAGTGCGCTACGTGCAGGGTTCAGGAGTGCGCTACGTGCAGGGTTCAGAAGTGCACCACATGCAGGGTTCAGGGGTGCGCCACATACAGAGTGCAGGGTTCAGTGGTGTGCTACGTATGGGGTTCAGTGGTGCGCTACGTGCAGGGTTCAGGGGTGCGCTACGTACAGGGTTCAGGGGTGCGCTACGTATAGGGTTCCAGAGTGAGCTACGTACAGGGTTCCGGAGTGCGCTACGTACAGGGTTCCGGAGTGCACCACGTTCAGGGTTCAGGAGTGCGCCACGTGCAGGGTTCAGGAGTGCGCCACGTGCAGGGTTCAGGAGTGCGCCACGTGCAGGGTTCAGGAGTGCGCCACGTGCAGGGTTCAGGAGTGCGCCACGTGCAGGGTTCAGGAGTGCGCCACGTGCAGAGTGCAGGGTTCAAGAGTGCGCCACATACAAAGTGCAGGGTTCAGGAGTGCGCCACATACAGAGTGCAGGATTCAGGAGTGCTCTACGTGCAGAGTGCAGGATTCAGGAGTGCGCCAGGTGCAGTTTTCAGGAGTGTGCCACATACAGAGTGCAGGGTTCCGAAGTGCTCTACAAACCCAGGAGTTCCGCCACATTCTGGCTGCAAAACCGGGTGCGAGGGCCACATGACCAGGCCTGGTGGGCCGGATTCAGGGTTTGACATATGAGATGTGATCATAATCGGGGAAGGGTATTGGCTGAAGAAGCTGAAACAGACAGCTGGTTTCCTGTGGTGCAAACAAGGTGGCGGCGGTGTGGTCCAGGAGCTGTACTGGTACACTGGGATTAGAGAGGACAACGCTGGATCCACTGGGCGTGTTATTACTGCACAAGAGGATCACCGAAGGTAAGGGGGGGGGACAAGAAAGTCTATTTGTGTGGGAGGGTGACATTCATCTGAATACCTGAAAAATGTGACTACAGCTCCATCTTTTATTTTTTTTTCTACAGGGAGTTTTTTGGTCAGGGGTGGATGAAAACTGACAAAAATGAGAGAACTCCGTATATAATGAGCACAAGCAAACACTTCAACCATGTAAGTCATTGGAGCAAAATCCACATCATAGTACAAGTTCAGTTCTTGAAGGTGACAGGTTTGCTTTAAAGTGGTTGTAAACTTTTCCATATGCCCAGTGAAGTGACTGGCCCCATGTGATACACAGAAATGAAACAAATCCTCCTACATAAGTTGAAACTGTTTATCTGCAGTCTTCTCCTCTATACAGCCATTCAAAGTCCAGAATTTTTTACAGTTTGTCTGAGCTTTCAGAAAGCAAGGGGGGCGGGGAGCTAAAGTTGCACTCTGCACAACACAGTGAGATGAATACAGGGAAGGGGCACACCCCTCTTCACTCAGCAGCAGAGCTAAGGCTGTCAATCGCAGGCTGTGTGCTGGAGCTCAATCCCCTGTCACCTTTTTTTCTCTTGGTGTCAGGAAAATGTGTTAGAAGGGACTCGTGCAGAGAGCAGAGGAAGGAGGCGGCAGACAGAAAAGACACTTAGTGCTCTGGATTGAGACAAGTACATACTATAGAGGAATATGCGTTGTTCATATTTCATATCTGAGGTTTACAACCACTTTAAGGATCTTCCACAGGACTCTCTTGAGATGAGCTGCTACAATGGTAGTTCCCTGTGATTTTGGTGGGATGTATGTTGCCATTCTTGTCTTTTTTTTCATGGAAATATAATTCGAGTGTATCTAAAGAGTTAGTATATACTCAACCCTGGCTGTATAATCCAGTAGACAGTTCTGAGGTCAGGACAGACAGCGGGCATGTGTAATCCAGTAGACAGTTCTGAGGTCAGGACAGGCATGTGTAATCCAGTAGATAGTTCTGAGGTCAGGATAGGCAGCGGGCATGTGTAATCCAGTAGACAGTTCTGAGGTCAGGACAGGCAGTGGGCATGTGTAATCCAGTAGACAGTTCTGAGGTGAGGACAGGCAGCGGGCATGTGTAATCCAGTAGACAGTTCTGAGGTCAGGACAGGCAGCGGGCATGTGTAATCCAGCAGACAGTTCTGAGGTCAGGACAGACAGCAGGCATGTGTAATCCAGTAGACAGTTCTGAGGTCAGGATAGGCAGCGGCCATGTGTAATCCAGTAGACAGTTCTGAGGTCAGGACAGGCAGCGGGCATGTGTAATCCAGTAGATAGTTCTGAGGTCAGGACAGGCAGTGGGCATGTGTAATCCAGTAGATAGTTCTGAGGTCAGCATAGGCAGCGAGCATGTGTAATCTAGTAGACAGTTCTGAAGTCAGGACAATCAGCAGGCATGTGTAATCCAGTAGACAGTTCTGAAGTAAGGACAGGCAGTGGGCATGTGTAATCCAGTAGACAGTTCTGAGGTAAGGATAGGCAGCGGGCATGTGTAATCCAGTAGACAGTTCTGATGTCAGGATAGGCAGCGGGCATGTGTAATCCAGTAGACGGTTCTGAGGTCAGGACAGGCAGCAGGCATGTGTAATCCAGTAGACAATTCTGAGGTCAGGACAGGCAGCAGGCATGTGTAATCTAGTAGACAGTTCTGAAGTCAGGACAATCAGCAGGCATGTGTAATCCAGTAGACAGTTCTAAAGTAAGGACAGGCAGTGGGCATGTGTAATCCAGTAGACAGTTCTGAAGTAAGGACAGGCAGTGGGCATGTGTAATCCAGTAGACAGTTCTGAGGTCAGCATAGGCAGCAGGCATGTGTAATCCAGTAGACAGTTCTGAGGTCAGGATAGGCAGCGAGCATGTGTAATCCAGTAGACAGTTCTGAGGTTCGGATAGGCAGCAGGCATGTGTAATCCAGTAGACAGTTCTGAGGTCAGGATAGACAGCGGGCATGTGTAATCCAGTAGACAGTTCTGAGGTCGGGATAGGCAGCAGGCATGTGTAATCCAGTAGACAGTTCTGAGGTGAGGATAGGCAGCGGGCATGTGTAATCCAGTAGACAGTTCTGAGGTCAGGACAGGCAGCGGGCATGTGTAATCCAGTAGACAGTTCTGAGGTCAGGACAGGCAGCGGGCATGTGTAATCCAGTAGACAATTCTGAGGTCAGGACAGGCAGCGGGCAGGTGTAATCCAGTAGACAGTTCTGAGGTCAGGATAGGCAGCGGGCATGTGTAATCCAGTAGACAGTTCTGAGGTCAGGACAGGCAGCGGGCATGTGTAATCCAGTAGACAGTTCTGAGGTCAGGACGGGCAGCAGGGATGTGTAATCCAGTAGACAATTCTGAGGTCAGGATAGGCAGTGGGCAGGTGTAATGCAGTAGACAGTTCTGAGGTCAGGATAGGCAGCGGGCATGTGTAATCCAGTAGACAGTTCTGAGGTCAGGACAGGCAGCGGGCATGTGTAATCCAGTAGACAGTTCTGAGGTCAGGATAGGCAGTGGGCATGTGTAATCCAGTAGACAGTTCTGTGGTCAGGACAGGCAGCGGGCATCTGTAATCCAGTAGACAGTTCTGAGGTGAGGATAGGCAGTGGGCATGTGTAATCCAGTAGACAGTTCTGAGGTCAGGATAGGCAGCGGGCATGTGTAATCCAGTAGACAGTTCTGAGGTCAGGATAGGCAGCGGGCATGTGTAATCCAGTAGACAGTTCTGAGGTCAGGACAGGCAGCGGGCATGTGTAATCCAGTAGACAGTTCTGAGGTCAGGACAGGCAGCGGGCATGTGTAATCCAGTAGACAGTTCTGAGGTCAGGACAGGCAGTGGGCATGTGTAATCTAGTAGACAGTTCTGAGGTCAGGACAGGCAGCGGGCATGTGTAATCCAGTAGACAGTTCTGAGGTCAGGACGGGCAGCAGGGATGTGTAATCCGTAGATCGTTATGAAGTCAGGGCAAGTAGTGAGTAATCCAAAAGTGTAGTCCGGGTGCAAAGCTGAGGTCAGCAATGAGGCAGGCAAGGCATGGCAGGTAGGTAGCTAGGTATTAGGTGCTATCACAAGCCCAGAGCTTTGGGCTTCTGATGTTCAAATTGAGTGCCACAGTGGTGCGACCAATGATTGGCAGAGGAGGAAGGGCAGCCTGAGCCCACCGCTACCTAGCAACTAGTACGTTTGCTTTGCGAAGATGCGCCATCACCGGCCAATCAGAGCAGGAAACGCGCCAAGTGGGGACAGGAAAGCGGATACTTGCCGCAAAGGAGCAGCAGCCACAGCTCTCCTAACAAGCCGGTAAGTCAAAAATCCTCATTTTCAGAATGTTTTACCTGGAGCCTAAATAAAGACTTTATACAGAGTACTTTATAAAAGCCGGTATTGTGCTGTGTATTGATATCTCAGTATTTCTGATCATCATCAGATGAGTAACCTGATTGCCACGGAGATCCTGCGGAATGAAGATCCAGCGGTGCGTGCGTGTACAATTGAGAAGTGGGTGGCAGTGGCTGATATTTGTCGCTGTCTACACAATTATAACGCCGTTCTGGAGATTACATCATCACTTAATCGCAGTGCAATATTTCGCCTCAAGAGGACCTGGATTAAAGTGTCCAAACAGGTATGAAGAACCTGAGAACATGTGATATGTTATTAGTTTTAATTTCCTCTTTGTATGCCGGGGTCAGTGTTACATCGTCACGCTCTGATTCCAGATTTTTTTTCTTCAAATTTAGTGCTATGGTACTGTTAGTATATTAGAGAGTCCATGAGAGAGTCTACATCCGTGTTTTACTCAACTTTTATGATATCGGGGGCCTCAACATCTCCAAAGAGCCCCACATAAGTTTCAGTAAATATTCAATGTCCGAGACCGCAGGCACACCACATGATATAGTCAAAGTCTATGGGCAATGATACAAGAGATGGGCAGAGACTGCAGACATGATACAAGAGATGGCCAGAGGCTGCAGACATGATACAAGAGATGTGCAGAGACTGCAGACATGATACAAATGATGTGCAGAGACTGCAGACATGATACAAGAGATGGTCAGAGACTGCAGACATGATACAAGAGATGGTCAGAGACTGCAGGCATGATATAAGAGATGGCCAGAGACTGCGGACATGATACAAGAGATGGTCAGAGACTGCAGATATGATACAAGATATGGGCATAGACTGCGGGCATGATGCAAGAGATGGGCAGAGATGGGACATGATACAAGCGATGGTCAGATACTGTGGACATGATAACAAGAGATGGTCAGAGACTGCAGACATGATACAAGAGATGGGCAGAGGCTGCGGACATGATACAAGAGATGGGCATAGACTGCGGGCATGATGCAAGAGATGGGCAGAGATGGGACATGATACAAGAGATGGTCAGAGACTGCAGACATGATACAAGAGATGGTCAGAGACTGCAGACATGATACAAGAGATGGTCAGAGGCTGCGGACATGATACAAGAGATGGGCATAGACTGCGGGCATGATGCAAGAGATGGGCAGTGATGGGACATGATACAAGAGATGGTCAGAGACTGCAGACATGATACAAGAGATGGTCAGAGACTGCAGACATGATAGAAGAGATGGTCAGAGACTGCAGACATAATACAAGAGATGGTCAGAGACTGCAGACATGAGAGAAGAGATGGTCAGAGACTGCAGACATGAGAGAAGAGATGGTCAGAGACTGCAGACATTATACAAGAGATGGGCAGAGACTGTGGACATGATACAAGAGATGGGCAGAGACTGTGCAAATGATACAAGAGATGGGCAGAGACTCTGGACATGCTTTAGGAGCAGTTGGATGCTGGGGACATGCTTCAAGAGAGAGTCTTAGACTAGGGACATATTACATGAGACTGCTAGAACTGACTACTATAACAGTGCAATGAATAAACACAGATTAGTGTCTGTGGGGGACTTGAGGACGGGGCACCAGGACTCTACATGGTCATTTTAAGGGGAATTCAATTCAGTCAAGAATGTGACAGCCTCCTGCATAGGGCTCATGCTTGCTACGAATATGGAGGCCGCCAGCATCATAGCAACCAATGACTCCTATCTGGCCCCATTCACCTGCCAGCCAGGAGATTTCCCGTCTGACCGCTAAAAGTAAACAATAGGACAGGGATGCTGGATAACATCATCACCCAAATATGGCAGTGATCATACTTGGGCATCCATGACAGTTCCCTTCACAAGACTTGTGGTTGCTGAGACGCTAGTAGCCGATGGCTTCTTAGCAACAACTGACTCATCCCAGCGCCGTTCAGCTGCCGGCCGGGAGATTTCTTGGCCCACTGCTGAATGTAAACAAAGAGGCAGGGGGATACTTGCTAAAGTCATTACCCAGATATGGGCTATATTTTGGTAATGACAGAAATCTTCCTGCTGGCAGCTGAAAGGGCCGGGATCGGCCACTAGTTGCTATGACGTTGTTGGCTACACAGCCAAGGGCATCTTAGCAACCAGTGATGCTGTGCCACTGGGACTTAAAGGAGAAGTTTGGGATACTTGAGAAAACAAACGCACATTTGCTTCCCAGCTGCAGCATCAGTCCCACGCTGGTTCTAAGACCGAGAACTGAGCAATCACATGACCCCTGATCGCTCAGTTCTAGGTAGGTTGGCTGTGAGCAGAGAGCGGTGACTCTGAGTCACCGCTCTCTGCTCTTCTCCTTCTGCACTCATTGGAGTTTCAGGCTGGAGAGAAGGCAAGTGTAGTTGGCTTCAGCTGTCAGCTGCATGTTGAGAACCGGACACGGCATGGCAGCTGGGTGCATCCGGACAATATTGTCGGGATCCTTCCAGAGCGTGGAGCGGTCCTGTGACATGCTGACAGCAGTGAACCAAGATATGTGTGTGAGCCACTCAGGCTGTATGGGAATGAAGTCTTGTGCCCACCGCTGTGAGTGCTTGCCGGGAAGGGAGCTCATCTATGCTCCAGGCAATGGTAGAGAGTGATAGGTATCCTGGGAGCCGCACATTAAGTCAAAGCCTGCTGTGTGATAGTGAATGGTATTCTCAGCCTGGACCCCCGCCAGGCCACACCCCCAACACATTTCACTCCGCCCACCAGAGCTTTCTCATGAGGCGGGGGTCCAGGCTGAGACTGCCATTCACTATCACACAGCAGGCTTTGACTTGATGTGCGGCTCCTGGGACACCTATCACCCTCAACCATCAGCTGACATCAGACTTTAGCCCGCTGCCAGCTGATTCTGGGTCACAAGAGAGCAAAATGAAGTGCACTCTTTTGACCCACAAGAGAATTGTTGCCCAAAAAAATGCTTTGGCCATACTTCTCCTTAAACGTGCACTGACATGTTATGTCCCAGTAGCAGAGCATCAGTGATGGCTAAGATGCCATTGACAGTGCAGCCAACAACGTCCTAGCAACCAATGACTGATCCCATGACCCCAGCGGTCCAACCTTTGACGACTCACTTTGCTTCACTTCTCTATGTTGACAGCTTACACTTTTTTTTAATATTTTCCCTATTTAGCTTTGTAATAACACTTTTCTTCTTCTCAGACGAAGGCCTTAATTGACCGGCTACAGAAGTTGGTGTCTTCAGAGGGGAGATTTAAAAACCTGAGAGAGGCCTTGAAGAAGTAAGTTTTCAGCATCAATGGCAATATATCGTGTGATTGTAGGCAAATGTGTGTCTCTGTATTGACTGATCAATTTTTATTTTTATTTTTTTAACTTAGAGCTATTTTATTGAAGAATTTCAAAGTATACATACAGTATAGTTGTAGAGCTGCATCATTGTGTTACATACTAAAGTGAACAATGATAACATGTCCCATTTACAGTATTGGATAAGAGTTCCATAGATCTATGTGTAGCCAATTGTAAGTCCGTTCCAGATGGGGAGGAGGTAATGGTACTAGGAGATGAAAATAGAAGGAGGGATTGGGATTTTTAAGGTGCAGATTAATTTGAAAAATAGTAAGAACTATAATATGTAAGAAATTTTTAATTTTAGAAAAATTTTTAAAAATTGTTAAAACACAACAATTGGCAAGTAGAGATCAACAAGATTCTCTGGATACAGCATTATAAGATTGAGTTCCCAACATGTTTCACCCATATATCGGGCTTCTTCAGGGGATGCTGTCCAACTAGAGGTACAAGCCTTCTTGGTCTCTTGAAATATTGGTTAAATCACTAAGGGGTCACAGGTGTCAATCAGCGTCCAGGGAACCATAAGAAAAACAGAAATGGAAGGCGCACACCCCTAGTGCATTACCAAAGATAATTTAATAATAAAAATGTTTTATATAAAAGTGGGTACTCACAAAATGCAACTGACAAAAGGCCATAAAAACAATGCATGGACATGCACAGAACACGGGGTACAGCTAACGCGTTTCAGGGGCGCACGCCCTTCCTCAGAGCTAGGCAGGTCTGCTGGAACCCAGGGACACACACATGTGCTGTTGCTAAATGCCAGTCTTATCAATAAATACTGGCGGTTTTAGTCAGCATTTGTCCCTTTGTATTGAGTCCACTGCAGAACTTTGTTTTTTCGGTCTTTGAATGCCCTCTATGGTCACCTTTTAGCATCTGGTTCTATGAGCGGCAGATTGACACCTGTGACCCCTTAGTGATTTAACCAATATTTCAAGAGACCAAGAAGGCTTGTACCACTAGTTGGACAGCATCCCCTGAAGAAGCCCGATATATGGGTGAAACATGTTGGGAACTCCATCGTATAATGCTTATAATTTCTTACATAATATAGTTGTTACTATTTTTCTAATTAATCTGCACCTTAAAAATCCCAATCCCTCCTTCTATATTTAACTAATTGAGGGATGTGGTGCTATTATCAAGTTGATTTGTCAGTGATCAAAAAACTTTCCTTTCACTGGGAGGTGAAAGTGGGTCGCGTTGGTACAGGTGAGGATGATATATAAGACGAGCGTAGGAATGTGGAGTGGGAAGAGTAATCCGTGTTAATAAGATGGTATGAAATTAGTAGAATAAGGAGGTAATATCCAGATGATTGTACTTGAGCCAGGGAGCCCAGTCCTTTTGGAATTTAGGTAGGTTTAGTTTTGCCTTGGCAAACATGAGCTCCCAATTGTAGGTGTTGATGGAGGGTTTGAAGAATGAGTTGAGGAGAGGGTAAAGAGTCGCTGTTCCAGTTTCTTGATATCGAAAGTCTAGCTGCGATTAGGATGTGGGTGAGAGTGGTATGGTATTGAATGTCCCAAGCCTCCAACCCCCAGGCCTAGGAGAGCCAGTTGGGGTGTGACATTTGTGGAGTTGCCAGTAAGGTTGGTGAAGAGGGTTTGGCCATTTTGCCATAAAGGGGAGAGTTTGGGGCAGGACCACCAGACACGGATATTCGATCCGACATTGCCGCATTTCCTCCAGCAAGCAGCTGATTGGGAGGGTGAAAACCCGGGCTAGTTTAGCCCGGTATTTGGTACCATTGGTGGAGCAGTTTTTGTGCCGTTTTCCAGTGTGATAGAAACTTTCAAGGTGAGGCGCAATGCTTGGTACCACAATGTTAAGTTTGCCGAGAAACTTAGGGTCTGTTCCCAGTTTTCCATAACTGGCAATTTCTTGTGGTTATGTGTGTTGCTAATCACTTTGTAGAAGAATGAGAATCCCTTAATAGGGGCAGCGGGGTGTTCATAGGCTTTGATGATGTCATTGGTGAGAACACTTTGATCGCTTTTAGGAGCAGCCGGCCGGAACGTTTTCTGGGCGAACTGGGGGAAACGGTAAGCCCGAGAAACACCGCTCAGAATGGTTTCGTGAGAAAGCCAGCCTCCGGCTACAAAAAACGATACCGGGGTTAGGGCTGATATCTTCAGCCATAATCCCGGTAAATCACTTGCAAACCCCAATGTATTGCAGTCAGCAAGTGGTTAAGGGTGGTATCTGCATATTTCAGATACTCATCCAGCAGATCCAGCATTGTCCCGCTGAGGTCCTCTCTAAAGCCCGGCCACAGCTCTGCCCGCCCCATCGTGTTCTTGCTGACGTCATTGAGGGCCTTGCCGGCTCTTCCTGGTGACGCGCCAACAGGCCTGCCACCTCCTCCTTTCCTAAATAGAAGGCTATGTCTTCTGGGATATGTGACGTGGATATCCCAGGAGGCACAGCGCGCAGTGTGCATGTCAATTGCCTAAGGCAAATGACATGCATGGGAAGGTGGGGCCGGACATTTTTGCTTTAAAAAAATAAATAAAAAAGATTCAAAAAGAATTTTAAATCGTCGCGATAAGTATAGAGGATGGAAGGGGGGGAAGTGGTGGAAGAGCGTGAAGGTCTGCTTTAAGAGGATGAGGGAATAAGGGTACTGGCTCCCACACACAGGGCCTTAGTGATTATGAATGGGGGTTCTCCAGGTGATTGGACAGTTCATAGCACAGTGAGCGGTGGGGAGGGGGGGTGTGGAGGAATTGATCTTGGTCACAATGGGTCATCTTGTGATCAGACCGTTGTAGGGTTACAGAAGTTTAGAGTCCATGGTTGTTGAAGAGTTATCAGTCCAATAGGGCTTCAAATCTGTGAGAACAACCTCTATTTGCATAGGGTACAGTATCTATGTGTAGTGGTAGGTTAGAGTTCACCATTTTTTTCCAGCAGAAAAAAGATGGCGGGCCTGTTTTTGTTCAGCACATGGCTTTTCGTTAGACATGTGCACTGCCGAAAAATTTGTTCGTTTTAGTTTCATTCGTCTTTTTTTTGTTTTGTTTTGTTTTTTTTGGTTCATCCCTTATGATCGCAATTCGTAAATTCGAAAAAAAATCTGAAATCCGGAAAAAAAAATGGAAATTTGAAAAAATTTGAAAAAAAATCTGAAATTCAAAAAAATTCGAAAAAATAGGAAAAAATTGGAAAAAAAAATCGGAATTTCGAAAACCCGAAAATTCGAAATTCTCAAATAACTAACTAATAAAAACTTAACTATTAAATTATAGGTATTGGAATTTCCTTTCAAATTTGGCTGTTAGTGAACGTAACGAATACGAATTTATCGGAAGTTACGAATTATCCGAAATAACGAATGCCGCATCTAAACAAATGGAATGGAACAAGTTAATAACAAATAATATTAATAAAACGGTTTTTATTATTATTATTGTAATTTATTTTTATTAATTTGTTACATTCCACTCGTTTAGATACGGCATTCATTATTTCGGATAATTTGTAACTTTGGATAAATTCGTATTTGTTACGTTCACCAACAGCCAAATTTCAATAACTATAATTTAATAGTTAAGTTATTATTAGTTAGTTATTATTTGAGATTTTTGGGTTTTCGAAATTCCAATTTTTTAAAAAATGTTTTGAATTTCCGATTTTTTTCGAATTTCCGATTTTTAGTAATAGTTAAGTTATTATAAGTTAGTTATTTCATATTTTCGAATTTTCAGGTTTTCAAATTTCCGAAATTCCGATTTTTTTCAAATTTTCGAATATTCGAATTTACGAAAACATGGAAAAGTTTGTTAAACAGGTTTTTGTTCGGTTATTTCCAAATTAACGAATTCGGAACAAAATGAATTGCACATGTCCACTTTCCATGCGTAGAAGAGCAGTAGACCAAGCAATGTCCTTTCAGCAGTAGTGGAGACCAGGTGTTCTAACACACCTAGGAGATACACCTTTGGGGGGGGAAACGATGAGGTGGAGAGTTCTTACAGACATAATCCACCACATCCTGCCAGACAGCCGAAATATTGGGACTAGTCCAAAAATTGGTGGTTGAGGTCTTCCTCTGTCTGGCAACACCAATCCTTTTTTTTTTTTTTTTAATATGTCTGCCATGGTCTCCTCCTTGTTCCTACTTCCTAACTTTTTGTGTTCTTTTATGTCTCCAGCTGTGACCCTCCCTGTGTTCCTTATCTGGGCATGTACCTGACCGACCTGGCATGCATAGAAGAAGGTACTCCCAACTACACAGAGGATGGATTGGTCAACTTTTCAAAGATGAGAATGGTGAGATATACAAACACCTAAAAAAAAGAGGCAACAGTAGGTTTTTTTTTTTTTTGTGTTAATGAAAACTTGATGCAAAATATTTTCTGCTGGCACCACCTGGCAGTCACTTCCTGATAGGTCTACACCCTACCTCTGCCCAAGCCGTGGGCATCCTTATGGGTCCAAACTGAAGTTATTATATTCCAGATTTTTACATGACAGAATGGCCTGGAATTTGAGGATTTATCTGACAACTAGGCAACTTAACCCCTTCATGAGGTCAAAGTTAAAACAAACCCTAACACCCAAACCCAATTTTGGCATGTATTAATTAAGTGGTTCTAAAGGCTGAAGATAAAAAAAACTTCAGTGTGCTGCTCCCCACCCCCAATACTTACCTAAGCCCGATCCCAATCCAGCGATGTGCACAAGACCTGAGGCCTGATTGGCTAAAGATGCAGCAGCAGGAGCCATTGCTGTCAATCACAGCCGGTGAAGCGGGAACGGGGGGTGGGGGCAGGGCTGAGCCATGCTCTCTTTGTCTTATGGACACAGAGAGCTGGCTGGGGAGCGAGCACGCACGAGTGCCCCCACAACAAGCAGTTTGCTATGGGGCACTCAGCAAGGGGGAGGGGCCCAGAGCGCCAGCGGGGGACTTGAGAAGAGGAGGATCGAGGCTCCTCTGTGCTAAACCATTACACAGAGCAGGTAAGTATGACATGTTTGTTATTATTTTATTTTTTTTTATAAAAAGTTCTCCTTTACAATCACCTTAACTATTAGTATAACTGTACATCTGTCAGAAACCATGAAATGAGATCGAGACAGAAGTACAGTTAAATCACACTTGTTTAATAATAAAAGTAAAAAGAACAAACGTAGTCAAAACATAGCCAAAGTTCAGTAATCGGAATGGATAGTCAGCCAAACCAGAAGTCAGGGATCAATGTAGTGAAACAGCAAGCAGGATCTGGAGCCAGAAGGGATGTCAGCAAAGCAAGTCTTTAAACAGGAACGCAGGAGATAGTCTCTGTGATGTTGAAGGCAAAGGCAGAGCTCCTCTGGGCTGGACGGCTTAAGTAGGCAGGACTGACGAGCAGGATATCATCAACAGCTGAGTAACTGTGGAGAGAGATGGGAGTTGGCAATTAGCCGACAGCTGAGTGGACAGCCCTGAGAAAGAAGGGCTGAGCACAACCCTGACAACGTTTTATTGTAACTATTTGTATCCAGATGGATTATACCACCTTTTTTTTTTCAGGACAGAGTGAGCTTTTATTTGGATGTAAATGTTAATTGATATCTCCTGATTTTGCTTTATCATTGAAGGGAAACTAGCACAAAAAGGAAAAAATATCGGCTTTTAAAATGTAGCTGTGTACTTTTATGCCATTACCCACCACCAAAAAAACCCAGCAAAATAAATTCTCCTACTCCTGGCGATCGCTGCGATACTACCTGGGTGCTGTTTGTTCTTTCTACCTGTAGTAGGGCCGAGAAATAATAATACACATTTTTGGGGTTTTTTTTTGGTCCTACCTAAACACACTGACGCCAAAACTCACACTGATACTAAATATAAAACCTTTTTTTCATACCTAAAACACTTTGACGCTGACTGACACTAAGGCAGAGGCCATACATGCGTCGATTTTCAAAAGAATCTTATCTAAGAATTTTCGTTCGTATTTCGCCCCATTAGTGGGGCTGCAGAAACAGCCGATTTTCGTGCGGCCATCGAATTCGAGTAATCGGACATGCTGGAAATTTTTTTAGAAAAATTAACGATTTTCTAATCAATGTTGGGAGAATCGTGCGAGAAATGTAATTGAAAAAGAAATGCGCATGTGCAAGAAAAGAAAATTCCCGGAAAGAAAAGAAGATTCCCAGCAAGAAACATTATTTTCCATGGCAACATGGAGGTGAAATTGAAGGCTTTGGTTGGCCGAATTTTGAAATCAATGATGGCGCCATCGGATCACAAAACGCACGAATTTTCTGATTTTCAAAAGTAAATTCTTTCGAAATTCAACCATAATTACTGACACTCGCTCAACTAGTGCAGTTATCCTTTCTTTCTTTTAGAACTTTTTTTTATAGCATTCTCTAGATACAATGTATCTTTTTCTCTTCACAAGGATAGAAACAGTACCTGGGTGGGTCTTCACAGTAGTGATCACTGTGATTGGATAATCTCAGTGATCATATGATTGGAAGCCAGTGCTCCCGATCATTAGAATGAGTACTGAGCACAGATGATGCCACCACATTCCCATGCGCACTGCTTATCGAGTTCATTGAACCCCAGGGGGCAGTGGTCCTTCCTTCAGCTGTGGATCTACCCAGTGCGGACAATACTCCGACAGCCTCTTAACCACTTAAGGACCGAGCCTCTTTTTGAGATTTGTTGTTTACAAGTTAAAAACATTTTTTTTTTTGCTAGAAAATTACTTAGAACCACCAAACATTATACATTTTTTTTCTAACACCCTAGAGAATAAAATGGCGGTCGTTGCAATACTTTCTGTTACACCGTATTTGCGCAGCGGTCTTACAAGCGCACTTTTTTTTTGAAAATATACATTTTTTGTATTAAAAAAATAAGACAACAGTAAATTAGCCCAATTTTTTTTTTTATATTGTGAAAGATCATGTTACGTCGAGTAAATTGATATCCAACATGTCACGCTTCAAAATTGTGCCCACAAGTAGAATGGCGACAAACTTTTACCCTTAGAAATCTACGTAGGCCACGCTTAAATAATTCTACAGGTTGCATGTTTTGAGTTACAGAGGAGGTCTAGGGCTAGAATTATTGCTCTCGCTCTAACGTTCACGGCGATACCTCACATGTGTGGTTTGAACACCATTTTCATATGCGGGCGCGACTTACGTATGCGGTTGTTTCTGCACGCAAGTTTGGCAGGATGGGGCGCATTTAAAAAAAAAAAATGTTTTTCTTATTTATTTTACCTTTTATTTTTATTTTTTACTTTTACACTTCTTTAAAAAAAAAACTTGTCACTTTTATTCCTATTACAAATGTAAACATCCCTCATAATAGAAAAAAGGCATGACAGGACCTCTTAAATATGAGATCTGGGGGGTCAAAAAGACCTCACATCTCATATTTACACTAAAATGCAATTAAAAATAAATAAATAATTTTGCCATTTAAAATTGTTTTTTTTTTAAATGTCCCTTTAAGAGCTATGGGTAGAAGTGACATTTTGACGTCGCTTTCGCCCTGCAATGATATGGAGATGGGTGGGGGGCCATCTTCCCCTCACTCATGTCCATGTCAGGCTAGGGAGAGGATCCGATCGCCTCCGCCGCTGCCGGCGGCTCCGGTAAGCGGCGGAGGGCACCGGAGCACGGCAAAGGGGATGGCCCTCTTCCGCTGCCGAAAAAAGTGATCTTGCGGCGAAGCCGCCGCAGAGACCACCTTTATCTGAAAGCGGATCGCCGGCCGAAGAAGAGGATACTGGGGTTATAGCAGCTAGCTGCTGCCATAACAAGGATATACCTCTTCAGACTTAGGACGTATATTGGCGTGTGGCGGTCCGTAAATGGTTAAAGCGGAACTAAACCCAGTTCCCTAAACAGTTACATTCAATGAATGCCGTGAATGAAAATTGTCATTGTTGCTTGTGCTCACAACCAGAACCGTCAAGCCATCAAATGGCCAGGGGCATAACTGATCACATGTGCAGCACCATGGCAACTGCAGATCAGACAGAGGCTAAGATGGCAGCTTCCTTGGCTGTAAAGGATAGAAGGTTTAGTTCCGGGAATAAAAACTTTCATGGTTGCTTGTGCTCACAACCGGAACTATCAAGCCATCAAATGGCCAGGGGCATACAGTGCTGTGAAAAAGTATTTGCCCCCATTCCTGATTTTTTTTTTTTTTTGCATAAATGTCACACTTAAATGATTCAGATCATCAAACAAATGTTATTATTACACAAAGATAACCCGAGTAAATACAAAATGCGGTTTTTAAAGGATGATTTCATTTATTAAGGGAAAAAAGCTGTCCAAACCTGCCTGGCCCTATGTGAAAAAGTAATTGCCCCTTAGAACCTAATAACTGGTTGTGCCACAAGCAAAAGATTGCCGCTCCAATCTCTCAAATCCGTATCAAGACACCCGCCCTAATGGAACTTACAGGCGCTGGCTCTGCACAAGCTTGTGGAAAGAGAAAAATATCCTGGACGGCCGCACACCATAGAAGACATCTTTATTGATATGAAGAAATAAAATCCAAATGCAGTCACCTCATGTACAGGGAGGAACAGGAAAGATAGCTAACATGTTTCACGCCCCATCATGGCGCTTATTCATAGCTGATTTTTATTTTTTATTTCTTCATATCAATAAAGATGTCTTCTATGGTGTGCGGCCGTCCAGGATATTTTTCTCTTTCCACAAACTGGTTGTGCCACCCTTGGCGGCAACAACTGCAATCGAGCATTTGCAATAACTAGCAATGAGTCTTTCACATCTCTGTGGAGAAATTTTGGCCCCATTCTTCTTTGCAGAATTGTTTTCATTCAGCCACATTGGAGGGTTTCCCAGCATGAACGGCCTGTTTAAGGTCATGATACAGCATCTCAATTGGATTTAAGTCCAGACTTTGACTAGGCCACTCCAAAACCTTCATTTTGTTTTTTTCAAGCCATTCAGAGGTGGACTTGCTGTTGTGTTTCAGGTCATTGTCCTGCTGCATAACCCAAGTGCGCTTGAGCTTGAGGTCTGGAACTGATGGCCGGACATTCTCCTTCAGGATTTTCTGGTAGAGCTCAGAATTCATGGTTCCCTCAATGACGGCAAGTCGTCCAGGTCCTGAAGCTGCAAAGCAGCCCCAGACCATCACGCTACCACCACCATGTGTGACTGTTGGTATGATGTTCTTTTTATAAAACGCTGTGTTAGTTTTACATTAGATGTAACGGGACGCACACCTTCCAAAGAAGTTCAAAACAGTCCACAGAATATTTGCCCAAAAGTCTTGGGGATAATCAAAATTTTTTTGGCAAATTTGAGATGAGCCTTTGTGCTCTTTTTGATCAGCAGTGGCTTTGGCCTTGGAACTCTCCCATGGACGCCATTTTTGCCCAGTCTCTTCCTTATTGTTGAATCCTGAACAATGACCCTACCTGAGACAAGTGAGACCTGAAGTTCTTTAGATGTTGTTCTGGGTTCTTTTATGACCTCCTGAATGAGTCGTCGTCTTGCTCTTGGAGTAATTTTGGTTGGCCGGCCACTCCTGGGAAGGTTCCCCACTGTTCCAAGTTATCTCCATTTGTAGATAATGGCTCCCCCCGTGGTTGGCTAGAGTTCCAAAGCCTTATGCCGCGTACACACGATCGGAATTTCGGCCCGCAAAAGACCGATGAAAGCTTTTTGGCAGAAAATGCGACCGCGTGTATACTCCATCGGTCTTTTGCTGGCGGAATTCCAGCCAGCAAAAGATTGAGAGCATGCTCTGAATTTTTCGGTCGGGAAAAGTTCCTAACCGAAAATGCAATTCCAATGCGCAAAATCCCTACGCATGCTCGGAAACAATTCCATGCATGCTTGGAAGCATTGAACTTCATTTTCTCGGCTCGTCGTAGTGTTGTACGTCACCGCGTTCTTGACGGTCGTAATTTCAGCGAACTTTTGCGTGACCGTGTGTATGCAAAGCAAACTTGAGCGGAATCCCATCGGAAAAGCTGCCATATCTTTTTCCGACGAGAAAAACGATCAATGTACGCGGCATTAGAAATGGCTTTGTAACCCTTTCCAGACTGATAAATGTCAACTACTTTGTTTCTCATCTTCTCTTGAATTTCTTTAGATTGCGGCATTATGTGTTACTTTTTTAGATTTTTTTAGTGTGCTTCACTTTGTCAGACAGCTTCCATTTAAGTGATTTCTTGATTCTACAGGTCTGGCAGTAATCAGGTCTGGGTGTGGCAAGTGAAATTTAACCGCTTCCGCCCCGGAAGATTTGGCTGCTGAATGACCAGGCCATTTTTTGCGATTCGACACTTCGTCCTTTTAACTGACAATTGCGCGGGCGTGTGACGTTGCACCCAAACAAAGCTGATGTCCTTTTTTTCCCCACAAATAGAGCTTTCTTTTGGTGGTATTTGATCATCTCTGCGTTTTTTATTTTTTGCGCTATAAACAAAAAAAGAGCGACAATTTTGAAAAAAACGAATTTTTGGTAAAAAAAAAACGCAATAAGCGTATATTGATTGGTTTGCGCAAAAGTTATAGCATCTACAAAATAGGGGATAGGTTTATAACATTTTTATTATTGGTTTTTTTTTTACTAGTAATGGCGGCGATCTGCGATTTTTATCGGGACTGCAACATTATGGTGGACACATCGGACACTTTTGACACATTTTTGGGACCATTGGCATTTATACAGCGATCAGTGCTATAAAAATGCATTGATTACTGTAAAAAATGTCACTTGCTGGGAAGGGGTTAACACTAGGGGGCGATCAAGGGGTTAAAAGTCTTCCCTGTGTTCTAACTGAAGGGGGGATGGGACTGTGTAGGGGAGATGACAGATCGCTGTTCATACTTTGTATGGACACACGATCAGTCTCTTCTCCCCTCAGAGAACTGGGATCTGTGTGTTTACACCCACAGATCCCAGTTCTCGGTGTGTCACAAGCAATCGCGGGACCGCCGGGCACTAGCATCGGCTCCAGGGGCGAGCAGCAGGCACGAGCGCGCGCCCCCTAGAGGCCACAGTGCCAAGCGACGTTACATAACGTCGTTTCGCCCAGCCGTGCCATTCTGCTGCAGTAAAACTGCGGCGGCTGGTCGGCAAGTGGTTAACTCAGCTTTCCAAAAAAAATGTGCTTAATTACAGTTCATTCATGATTTAGCAGGGGGGAGGGGGGGATTACTTTTTCATATAGGGCCAGTCAGGTTTGGGCAGCTTTTTTCCCTCAATAAATTAAGTTATCATTTGTAAACTGCATTTTGTATTTACTTGGGTTATCTATGTGTAATATTAAAATTAGTTTGATCTGAATCATTTAAGTGTGACAAATATGCAAAAAAAAATAGAAAAATCAGGAAGGGGGCAAATACTTTTTCACACAGCTGTAACTCATTACATGTGCAGCACCATGGCAACTGCAGATCAGACAGAGGCTAAGATGGCAGCTTCCTTGGCTGTAAAGGATAGGAGGGTTTAGTTTCACATTAAGCAGCCACATACCCTTGCCCTTTTAAAATGGACCTTCACCCCCTTTTTTACTGTTGCTCTCCTTTTGTCTTCATTAAATGAAATTCATTTTAAAAAATGTTTATACATTACTGAATAAAAGAAACATGAAAACAGAGTGTACATGATATGAACAACTAATAATACACTGACTGAAAAAAATGGCGATGGTATACTATGGTTTCCTCCACCCAACGCGTTTCAGAGAATATGCATCTCCTTCAACAGGGGTGTGGGAGGTGTCATTAATGATCAATCAAACGGTGATGTAGATGAACATTCCATGTTGCATTTTAAAAACAAAGTCTCAAAATTCTGCTGATTCTGCCCACCCTTCAGAGTAACATGTGTTGTGTTGGTTTAAGAAGTCAGTAGTGGAAAGGGACACCCAACAGAGCGCTCCATCCAACAGAAGGGGACCAATGGGCACTGAGGCATTGGAAACTCAACACCATTTGATTTATCATTACCGATACCTCCTCACACAACCCTTGATGAAGGAGATACATACAGTGATGGAAAAAAGTATTTGATCACCTACTGATTTTGTACATTTGCCCACTGACAATGATCAGTCTATCATTCTAATGGTAGGTTTATTTTAACAGTGAGAGACAGAATAACAAAAATATTCAAAAAAGTTATAAATGTATTTGCATTGTAATGCGTGATATAGTTATTTAACCCCTTCGCAAAACATGACTTAGTACTTGGTGAACAAAACCCTTGTTGACAATCACAGAGGTCAGACGTTTCCTGTAGTTGGCCACCAGGTTTGCAAACATCTCAGGAGGGATTTTGTCCCACTTCTCTTTGCAGATCCTCTCCAAGTCATTAAAGGGGTTGTAAAGTTAATTTATTTTTTTTTAAAAAATAACAAACATGTTATACTTACCTTCACTGTGCAGCTCGATCTGCACAGAGTGGCCCCGAACCTGGTCTTCTGGGGTCCCTTGGCGGCTGTTTCAGCTCCTCCCCGCAAGCATTTACCACCTTAATGTGAGCTCCCTCGCATGGTGGTGAGTGATTGCGGGCGCGCTCCCGTGATACAGCCGGCGGCTATAGCCGCTCGCTGTATCACTCGGCCCCGCCCCCCGGCGCGCCGCGTCATCGGATGTGATTGACAGCAGCGCGAGCCAATGGCTGCGCTGCTTTCAATCCATCCACTGCAGCCAATCAGCGACCAGGCTGAGCTGCAATGAAGATGACGAGGACGAGCAGCGAAGATTCGAGGCGTCAGGTAAGTAAAACGGGGGGCCTGGGGGCGGCGGTACTGTCAAAAGTTTTTTCACCTTAATGCATAGAATGCATTAAGGTGAAAAAATGTTTACCTTTACAACCCCTTTAAGGTTTTCAGGCTGATGTTTGATAACTCGAACCTTCAGCTCCCTCCACATATTTTCTATGGGATTAAAGTGGTGTTCCGGCTGAAATTATACTTTTTAAATAAAAATACCCCTATAATACACAAGCTTAATGTATTCTAGTAAAGTTAGTCTGTTTTATTAGTTTATAGCAGTAGTTTATTTTATAAACTTACAGCAGGCCGTGGCCATCTTAAGTGTGGGCATCTGAAGCCAGACTGTATTTCTTCCTGGATCTCAGCCTTGCAGATCTCGCACATGCTCAGTGCAGCAAAAGCAATGTAATAGGGTCCGGTCAGGTTTCCATAGCAACGGCAGTGTCAGAGGAAGTTGCTGCCCCTTCCCAGAAGGCATTGCAAACAGGAAATGATGCGATGGGCCACAGCCAGGGAGGAGGAAGTGAAAAATGAATACAGCAGATTTACAGTAGGTGCTGAGAAATTTTTTTTTAAAAATATCCAATTTGTTTACAGTGCACAGTTTAGTGAGGGATGCTGAAGAGTTGTAAAAGTGGGTGGAACTCCACTTTAAGGTCTGGAGACTGGCTAGGCCACTCCAGGACCTTCTTGTGCTTCTTCTTGAGCCACTCCTTTGCTGCCTTGGCCGTGTGTTTTGGGTCATTGTCATGCTGGAATACCCATCCATGACCCATTTTCAATGCCCTTGCTAAGGGATGGAGGTTCTCACCCAAGATTTGACGGTACATGGCCCCGTCCATCGTCCCTTTTGATGCGGTGAAGTTGTTCTGTGCCCTTGGGTGAAGTTGTCCTGTGCCCTTGGGTGAAGTTGTCCTGTGCCCTTGGGTGAAGTTGTCCTGTGCCCTTGGGTGAAGTTGTCCTGTGCCCTTGGGTGAAGTTGTCCTGTGCCCTTGGGTGAAGTTGTCCTGTGCCCTTGGGTGAAGTTGTCCTGTGCCCTTGGGTGAAGTTGTCTTGTGCCCTTGGGTGAAGTTGTCCTGTGCCCGTGGGTGAAGTTGTCCTGTGCCCGTGGGTGAAGTTGTCCTGTGCCCGTGGGTGAAGTTGTTCTGTGCCCTTGGGTGAAGTTGTTCTGTGCCCTTGGGTGAAGTTGTCCTGTGCCCTTGGGTGAAGTTGTCCTGTGCCCTTGGGTGAAGTTGTCCTGTGCCCTTGGGTGAAGTTGTCTTGTGCCCTTGGGTGAAGTTGTCTTGTGCCCTTGGGTGAAGTTGTCTTGTGCCCTTGGGTGAAGTTGTCTTGTGCCCTTGGGTGAAGTTGTCTTGTGCCCTTGGGTGAAGTTGTCTTGTGCCCTTGGGTGAAGTTGTCCTGTGCCCTTGGGTGAAGTTGTCCTGTGCCCTTCGGTGAAGTTGTCCTGTCCTTCACAGCGTAAGATTTGACGGTACATGGCCCTGTCCATCGTCCCTTTTGATGCGGTGAAGTTGTCCTGTGCCCTTTGGTGAAGTTGTCCTGTGCCCTTTGGTGAAGTTGTCCTGTGCCCTTGGGTGAAGTTGTCCTGTGCCCTTTGGTGAAGTTGTCCTGTGCCCTTTGGTGAAGTTGTCCTGTGCCCGTGGGTGAAGTTGTCCTGTGCCCGTGGGTGAAGTTGTTCTGTGCCCTTGGGTGAAGTTGTTCTGTGCCCTTGGGTGAAGTTGTCCTGTGCCCTTGGGTGAAGTTGTCCTGTGCCCTTGGGTGAAGTTGTCCTGTGCCCTTGGGTGAAGTTGTCTTGTGCCCTTGGGTGAAGTTGTCTTGTGCCCTTGGGTGAAGTTGTCTTGTGCCCTTGGGTGAAGTTGTCTTGTGCCCTTGGGTGAAGTTGTCTTGTGCCCTTGGGTGAAGTTGTCTTGTGCCCTTGGGTGAAGTTGTCCTGTGCCCTTGGGTGAAGTTGTCCTGTGCCCTTCGGTGAAGTTGTCCTGTCCTTCACAGCGTAAGATTTGACGGTACATGGCCCTGTCCATCGTCCCTTTTGATGCGGTGAAGTTGTCCTGTGCCCTTTGGTGAAGTTGTCCTGTGCCCTTTGGTGAAGTTGTCCTGTGCCCTTTGGTGAAGTTGTCCTGTGCCCTTTGGTGAAGTTGTCCTGTGCCCTTTGGTGAAGTTGTCCTGTGCCCTTTGGTGAAGTTGTCCTGTGACCTTCGGTGAAGTTGTCCTATCCTTCACAGCGTAGTGTGTTACCTATTGTTTTCTTGGTGACTATGGTCCCAGCTGAGATCATTGACAAGATTCTCCCGTGTAGTTCTGGGCTGATTCCTCACCGATCTCATGATCATAAAAACTCCATGAGGTGAGAACATGCATGGAGCCCCAGACCGAGTGAGATTGACAGTTATTTTGTGTTATGTTTTGTTCTAATATTCCTAATGAGTATCACCACCATCCACCATCTTGAAGTGTGTGTCAACACCACCACCAAAGGCTGAAAGGCTTGATTACCAAATTATATGGACCTCTCATTACAAAAGGTCACAAGCACTTGTGGCTCCATACCCAGCCAAGACCTTTATAGCTTCAGAGGATCTTCCAAATTGACACATCAATCTGCCTGACACAATTGTCATAGGAGTTCCCGAAAACATAATAGGCTCCACATATTGTGTAATCACAACATTTTATTGCAAATAAATCTAAAAGTTGCACTTACAGTAAAGATGCAAGTAAAACGCCCCAAATCGTATGCGTAGACTGGCACATATACAAAAATAAACGCTCTTCCGGGACTCAAGAGTAATGGTGACGTCCGCACAATGCTCCGCCCTGCACGTTTCATCTTACATTGACGTCGTCCAGGGGCATGGAAAAAAAAATACTTAGATCAAGTTTTCATCTAGGTCAGTGCCATGGTTGGTGTTTGGGTCAGGGTCAGGGTCAGAATTTTATTTTATTTCTTGACAGGAATTTATTTATTTTTTTACAGCGTCAGTGTGTTTTTAGGTAGGATTAAAAAAAAAAAAAAGCAAAATGGGCGCTATTGTTTCTGGGCTGAACTACAGGCACAAACAACTAACATACACATACGTGGTATCGTTGCGATCGTCAGGAGCAGGAGAATTTGGATTGTTCTTTGGTGGAAGGTTATGGTAGTAACAAAAAATATACAGCTAAATTTTAAAAAATTATTTTTTTTTACTACTTTGGGCCAGTTTTCCTTTAATAATAATAATTTAAAAAAATCAGGAGATATCCGAAACCATTTACCACCAAATGAAAGCCCAACTTGTCTTGAAAAAAACGCGGTATAATCCACCTGGATGCACAAAGTAGTTTTGATGATATGTACAATGTTACTACAAGAAATATACAGCTAAATTTTAAAAGAAAACATATTTTTTTTTTTTTTTTACTATTTTGGGCCAGTTTTCTTTTGATAATAAAAAAAATCAGGAGATATCCATTACCATTTAGCACCAAAAGAAAGCCCAATTTGTCCTTCAAAAAACGCGGTGTAATTCACTGGATGCACAAATATGCATGGTTTTAATAACACATGTCAAAGTTAAATAATGCATAGCCAATAAAAGTGTCCCAAAAATCTTTCAGTAGTTATGCACAGACCGTAACCTAATACTATTACTCGGTTTACCTTTTCTTTTTTTTTTCTTTTTTTTTCTTTTTAGATTTCACATATAATTCGAGAGATTCGACAGTTTCAGCAGACTGCCTACAAGATAGAGCACCAGCCCAAGGTAAGACATCATTTGATTTCAACACTAATAAGTAGGGCTGGGGAAAAAATCAATTCAAATCTTGAATCAAGTTGAAAGGTCAAATCAATTCAAAATTCCAGCAAATCGATTTTTTTTTCACCAGGACCGGTGCTGACACCGCGCCAGTCCTGAGGAGCTGCGGGCAGGAGTTTTTAGGCGAGGCCGCAGCTTTGGCCTAGTCCGTGGGATGCCGCGGATTAGGCCGAAGCCGCGTCCTCCCCTAAAAACTCCTGCCCGCAGCTCCTCAAGACTGGCGCGGTGTCCAAAAAAAAAAACTCGATTCGAATCGTGAATCGAGTTTTTTTTTTTTTTTTAAATCGCCGATTTTTTTTTGGGGGGGGGGGATTGCCCAGCTCTACTAATAAGTATGGCTTACTATGGGGGGGGGGCACACGCAGGAGAGAAGGAGCGGAGAGCACCAGCGGGGGAGCCCAGAAGAGGAGGTAAAAGACTGCTCTGTGCAATACCATTGCACAGAGCAGATAAGTTTCCCCCTTTTTTTTTTCTATTTTAAAAGAAAACATTTTTTACTTTAGCCTTTTTTGCTGCCAGGACTGTTTTTTTGCACACATGCTTAAATAATGTTAGCCCTGAAGATGACATAAAACCCCAAAACATTATATATTTTGTGAACGCAGACACACTAGAGCAGTGATGGCGAACCTTTTTGAGCCCGAGTGCCCAAACTGCAACACAAAACGACTTATTTTTTTTTCAAAGTGCCAACACCGCAATTACACCTAAATACCGAGGTTTTCGTTTAGAAAAAACAACTCGTACAGTTGTCAACTAATTGACAGCATTTGTTTAAAAAGAAAAACACAATAACAGAGCTTTCCATTAAACATTTTTTTTTGGGGCAGAGTATGGGCAGAGTATGGGCAGAGTATGGGCAGAGTACTGCAGAGTTTGGGCAGAGTACTGCAGAGTATGGGCAGAGTACTGCAGAGTATGGGCAGAGTACTGCAGAGTATGGGCAGAGTATGGGCAGAGTATGGGCAGAGTACTGCAGAGTATGGGCAGAGTACTGCAGAGTATGGGCAGAGTACTGCAGAGTATGGGCAGAGTACTGCAGAGTATGGGCAGAGTATGGGCAGAGTATGGGCAGAGTACTGCAGAGTATGGGAAGAGTATGAACAGAGTACTGCAGAGTATGGGCAGAGTACTGCAGAGTACTGCAGAGTATGGGCAGAGTACTGCAGAGTATGGGCAGAGTACTGCAGAGTATGGGCAGAGTACTGCAGAGTATGGGCAGAGTACTGCAGAGTTTGGGCAGAGTACTGCAGAGTATGGGCAGAGTACTGCAGAGTATGGGCAGAGTACTGCAGAGTATGGGCAGAGCACTGCAGAGTATGGGCAGAGCACTGCAGAGTATGGGCAGAGCACTGCAGAGTATGGGCAGAGCACTGCAGAGTATGGGCAGAGCACTGCAGAGTATGGGCAGAGCACTGCAGAGTTTGGGCAGAGCACTGCAGAGTTTGGGCAGAGCACTGCAGAGTTTGGGCAGAGCACTGCAGAGTATGGGCAGAGCACTGCAGAGTATGGGCAGAGCACTGCAGAGTATGGGCAGAGCACTGCAGAGTATGGGCAGAGCACTGCAGAGTATGGGCAGAGCACTGCAGAGTATGGGCAGAGCACTGCAGAGTTTGGGCAGAGCACTGCAGAGTTTGGGCAGAGCACTGCAGAGTACTGCAGAGTATTGCAGAGTATGGGTACTGAGAAGCGCTGTGGGCTGGATCTGTAGTGACCACAGCGCTGCTCAGTACCCATACTCTGCAAACGATCTCTCCCCCTCTCCCCCTTTCCCCCTCCCCCCTCACACTGTAGGGCGCTCGGGAGCAAGATTCTGGGAGGACGTCCATGGACGCCCTCCGAGAATAGGCCGACCGCGCTATGGCCCGGTCAGCAAGTGGTTATTAATCTCACATTTGAGTAGTCGGTTGTCCTTCGGTTTCCAGCTGGACTGCAGTGTGGGGTCAGTCCCCGGTCGCTCCGGTGGTGTCCGTAGCTCCGAGGAAGGGATTTCCTTCAGCAGGCACGTCAGCAGGTGCGTCGGCAGGGAACGTCAGATGCTCGAGAACGGGGGGCGTGGCTTCACGCCCACTCAGACACATCACAGCTAGCTCACAGCTAGCCCCAGAGAACTGTGGGAGATGTAGTTCGCGGTGTGGACGATTCAATGTCTAATTTCTCAATTGTCACGGCGTGCCCACAGAGACGGCTCGGAGTGCCGGCAGCGGCATGCGTGCCGTGCGTTCGCCATCACTGCCCTCGAGAATAAAATAGTAGTAGTTCCAATTCCAAGGTCTAGGAAACGCAAAATTTCAGTAAAAAATACAGTAATGTTAATTTTAGGGTACACAGACATAATAAATTACCAATTTTTTAGTAAAATATAAAAGATGAGATTGCACCGAGTAAATAGATACCCAACATGTCAAACCTTAAATTTGCGTGCTCCCGTGAAATGGCGATAAGCTTCAGTACCCTATATTTTCCACAGGCGACCCTTTAAAAGCCCCCTATAGGTCATCTTTTTAGTGTTACAGAGATGGTCTGGTGCTAGAAATATTGTGCTCACTCTGGCGCGTGCGGCAATATTTAACGTGTATCGCATGCAAAGTTTTCATGCGTAGGCGACTCAACGCGCGCGTTTAAATTTGTGTGTGCGTATATGTGGGGGTGGGGGGCTTTTTTTTTTTTTTTTACATCACATAAGGAGCAAAAAGTCCCTCAGGCCACAGTTTAGAGACCACTGCTCTATAGTATCTCCTCTTCTTCTTTTTCATTGCAGATAAATAATGGATTCCAAGCAGAAGAAACGTGCCACCATTGAGTTCTTGATGAAGGAGGGGTGCAGGCTGACATCCACAGAAGGCTACAGAAAGTTTTCGGAGATGACACCATTGATGAGAGCAATGTCTTGTCATTGGTCACTCTTGTCATTGGTGTCATCTCTAGAACCCAAGAACTCAGTGGTGGCACGTTTCTTCTGCTTGGAATCCATTAATTACCAGCAATGAAAAAGAAGAAGAGGAGTTACTATAGAGCAGTGGCCTTCAAACTGTGGCCCGAGGCCAGATGCGGCCCTTTGCTTGCCTTTATGGAACCCTTAGGGCACTGTTCTTCTCATTGATACAAGGCACCATTCTTTCCACTGATACCAACAGTGGGGCATAATACATAATAATAACACTGATACATAATAACACTGATACCAATGATGGGGCACTATTCTTTCTACTGACACCAATGATGGAGCACTATTCTTTCTACTGACACCAATGATGGAGCACTATTCTTTCTACTGACGCCAATGATGGAGCACTATTCTTTCTACTGACACCAATGATGGGGCACTATTCTTTCTACTGACACCAATGATGGAGCACTATTCTTTCTACTGACACCAATGATGGGGCACTATTCATTCCACTTGCAATAACAATGGGGTACTAGTCCTCCCGCTGACATCAACAATGGAGCACTGTTCCTCCAACCAGTACCAACAATACCAATGATTGGGCACTATTCCTCCTACTGACCACAGGTACTGTGTATTTTTTTTTTTTTTACTCCCACTGACCACCAAGCCTTAGTTATTGTTTACTCCCAATGACGTGGGGTATTTTCTATTCTCACTGGTCACAGTCTGGCCCCCGCAAGGTCTGAGGGACCGTAAACTGGCCCTTTGTTTAGAAAGTTTGGAGGCCCTTGCTATAGAGCAGTAGGTAACCTCGGCCCTCCAGCTGTTTTTGAAACTACAAGTCCCATGAGACATTGCAAGACCCCGACAATCACAGGCATGACTCCTAGAGGCAGAGGCATGATGGGAATTGTAGTTTGACCACAGCTGGAGGGCCGAGGTTGCCTACCCCCTGCTATAGAGGAAGAGTTACTCTACCAACATGTGACATTTGAACGACCTATGGATTTTAGTAAAAAAGTTGTGCCCACATTTGCATTACTTTTGGTACAGTCCTTGTATTACATAATGGAGAACAGCGGGAGCAGAGATGAGACCCTCTGCCCAGAAAAATACCCAAAAGGAAGGCTGTGGATGTCAACACACATCTCAATTTGAAATTTGCTTTTGTCTCTTGCAGGTCACACAGTATCTCTTGGACTCTTCAGGAGTTCTGGATGAAGAGGGCCTTTATGAAGCTTCTCTCCGCTTGGAACCCAAACTTCCTACCTGAATTTTTGTTGCACTCTCCCTGCCTGTATCATATTGTACAGACCCCCCCAAGCCTCTGGCCGGACCCCATTATGCAGGGGTCCCTGTGTAGGGGCAGAGATGTCTGTGTCTCCATTCATCCCAAACACCCAACTGCTCCTAAGGGAAGGCCCTACACTTGCCCCTACACCCAGTTTCCCCCCCCCCCCCAAAGACACCCCTAGAAAAAAGAGTGACCAGGGTGGAGACTGAGATCCTTCTCAATATGAGCACTGTCCTACTTTCATCATAGGCCATGCCACCAAGAACTGAAACGTCGCTGCTGCCTCCTTTTTTGACTGGACATCTAAGGAGAATGAATCTGAGGTTTTTTTTTTGTGTGCAGCAGCCTACAGACAAACCAGCCTTCACCCCCCTCCACCACCATGCTTGAGCGATGGGGTTCATGGTTCCGTGTGTCTTTTACAGAGAGGTTTTAATAGCAAACTCGAGAAATGGAAGGGGTTGATGCACAACACTCCCACGTTTTGTTTTTTTTTGTCATAAAGAGCAGATGAGAGGGCCACGTCCGTATTATAAGTGTGACGGGAAGCACTTCAGAAGATAACTAACCCCCATCCAATGGCCGGTCTCTCTCTTGCCTTGGACTGGCATTGCACATGTCTAGCAGATTGCTACAAGTTTGCAAGTTCTGGACTCTACTCCAGCTTTGTCTTGTTGACTTCGTCTCGTAGTATGGGTCCTCGGTTTGCGACAAACAGGATTGCACAAATAAGAAGCCCAGCGGGCTAATTACAAATAGCTGCTATAACGGGCGACATTTCCAGTGCTTTATTGGAGAGGTGTCATAGACTGATGGGAAAAAAAATAAAAAAAAGAGGATTACGGGTATGGTGGCACTTTAAGGAAATTGCAGGAGTGGGCACATGTATGATGATGGAAATTTTGTAGCTGGTTTGAGGAAAAAAAAAAAAAAATTAAACGGACTGGTCACAAGAATGTGTTATACGGGAGTCCAGCGGTGGGTTTTAAGAAAAATTTGCAGCTACATTTTGGTTTCTTTATTTTTTTTGTACTATAAAGTGTTTCCTGATTACCTCTCGCTAATAAATCTTTTAACTCAGGGTTACCACCAACACAGCCTGTTCACAATGTCTGTCAAACAAAATGAGAGAAGAAACATTTTAACCCCTTCACGCCTAAAGGGTAAAAAAACAAATCTTCATGCCTAAGCACAATTTTGCAACTTTGACATGTGTTAGTAACATAGTTACATAATAGGTGAGGTCGAAAAAAGACACAAGTCCATCAAGTCCAACCTATGTGTGTGATTATGTGTCAGTATTACATTACATATCTCTGTATGTTGCGGCCGTTCAGGTGATTATCTAATAGTTTTTTGAAACTATCGATGCCCCCCACTGAGACCACCGCCTGTGGAAGGGAATTCCACATCCTTGCCGCTCTTACAGTAAAGAACCCTCTACGTAGTTTAAGGTTAAACCTCTTTTCTTCTAATTTTAATGAGTGGCCACGTGTCTTCTTAAACTCTCTTCTGCGAAAACGTTTTATCTCTATTGTAACATTGTACATATCATCAAAACTACTTTGTGCATCCAGGTGGATTACACCGCGTTTTTTTCAGGACAAGTTGGGCTTTCATTTGGTGGTAAATGGTAATGGATATCTCCTGATTTTTTTATTATTATTATTATTAATAAAGGAAAACTGGGACAAAGTAGTAAAAAAATAAATATTTATTTTAAATTTAGCTGTATATTTCTTGTTACAACCATAACTTACCACCAAAGAACAACCCAAAATAAATTCTCCTGCTTCTGACGAGCGCAGGGATACCACATATGTGTATGTTATTTGTTGTTTGCACACGTAGTACAGCCCAGAAACATTTTGATTTTTTTTTTTTGTCCTACCTAAAAACACACTGATACTAATTAAATAAAAAAATCCTGCCCACAATATACTGACCCTGACCTTTGACCCTGATCTTGACCTTTGACCCAACTACTAACCCTGGTTCGATCGAGGTGTTTTTTCTTTATTTTTATTTATTTTATTTTTTTTGTACACACTTTTTTTTCTCTCTGCAAGGACAGAGAGATACAATGTATCCATCCCTCTCCTCCATTCACAGAGAGAGAAACACAGGGGGCGGGCTTCAAAGTGACTTATTACTGTGGTAGCCAATCAGAGGAACAACCCAAAATAAATTCTCCTGCTTCTGACGATCGCAGTGATACCACATATGTGTATGTTATTTGTTGTTTGCACACGTAGTACAGCCCAGAAACAATACTGCGCATTTTGATTTTGTTTTTGTCCTACCTAAAACACACTGATACTAATTTTAAAAATTAAAAAAAATCCTGCCCACAATATACTGACCCTGACCTTTGACCCAACTACTAACCCTGGTTCGATCGAGGTGTTTTGTCTTTATTTTTTATTTTTTTAAATTTTTTTGCACACACTTTTTTTTCTCTCTGCAAGGACAGAGAGATACAATGTATCTCTTTCCTCCATTCCCAGAGAGAAACACAGGGGGCGGGCTTCACAGTGACTGATCACCCGCAATCGGGAGTTCCGGGTCCCAATCGTTAGTACGGGGCCCCGGGGGTCTCAGGTAGATTCCGGTTCCTGTGCTGGCAGCGTTCTGTGCATATATGCGGCCCCGCGGAAAAAAGTCCAGTCCAGTGGGGCCGCATATATGTGTTATGTCGGCATCAAGGGGTCAAGGAGGAACTTCACCGGAGAATGATCACAAATTAATTCAGCAGCTACAGGTACTTTTACAAAACAGATACTTACCTGTCCATGCAGCTCTGTGCTGTCTTCTACGCACCTGACTCTTCTCAGGGTTCCATTTTATCAATGCCGCCATCTTCGTTTTGGGCAGTTGAGGAAAGTGGAAAAATAGTGCTGGACCCGTATGATTATCTCACTGGTATTGCTATCCTTAAGTATTGATGTTGATAAAAAAAATCTGGGCAGGCAGCGTCCTACACCCCAGGGGATCTCCATGGTCTTCTTGGCTTGTAGTGTAATGTACCAAAAATGGAAATTGAAGCACCACACCACTGCTAAGAGGCCCACATACGACTTTATTCCAATAAAAGTCAAGGGGACGATCCAAGAAGTGGCCAATGTGTGTTTCGGGGATCCAAAAGGGCCCCTTCACGAGGGCTAGCAAAAACATGACAACTCCATACTAATCCAATATCTATACAATATCCCCTCCTCTGGGTCATATTTAACACGAAATACCCAATACCGATAGTATAGAAAATATAACAACTAATTTCAGGTACCATTGAATAGATAATCATTATATAAAAACCTCAGACAAATATGAGAAAATTTTCGGTCTTTTTTCGTTTATTTAGCAAAAAATAAAAAGCCCAGTGGTGATTAAATACCACCAAAAGAAAGCTCTATTTGTGTGAAATAAATGATAAAAATGTCAAACAGGTACAGTGTTGCATGACCGCTCAATTCAAAGTGGGACAGTACTGAAAGCTGAAAATTGGCCTGGGCAGGAAGGGGGTAAAAGTGCCTGGGATTGAAGTGGGTTAAGCAAGAAACAAGGATGTGGGGGTGAGCAACACCAAAAAAATAGTTTTTTGCTCCCCGAACACAAACTAGACGGGAATATTTATTTTTAAACACCTGACACTGATGTAGAGTACTGAGGTCCCATCTTGGACCCCTTTCACACTGGAGATGTTTTTCAGGCGATTTAGCGCTAAAAAAAAAAAAACATGTTTCATAGTTTGTTATAAAATTTTGCAAACGGGTAATTTTTCTCCTTCATTGATATGCGCTAATGAGGCTGCACTGATAGGCACTGATAAGATGGCACTGGTGACCACTGATGGGTGGCACTGATGGGCACTGGTAGGTGGTATTGATAGGCAGCACTGATGATGAGGCACTGACTGGTGACATTTATAGGTGGCACTGATAGGTGGTATTCATAGGCAGCACTGATTATGAGGCACTGACTGGTGACATTTATAGGTGGCACCATAGGTGTGCGCACCCTTAAGCTCAAACACACATTAATGTGTATGTATCTACATATATATGACCCACACATTGAACCCCCTGCTGGCACAGTGAAAGAGAAGAGCATAAAAACTTCTCTTATGGCAGAACCGGTAAGAGGGAGATCTTTCCCATGTTCCTGTTGCTACGCAGAGCGATAACACTAATGCACATGGGATGATTAGGGTGTGCCTGGGCACACCCTGTGCGCACGCCTATGGGTGGCACTGATGGTCACTGGTAGGTGGTATTGATAGGCAGCACTGATGATGAGGCACTGACTGGTGACATTTATAGGTGGCACTGATGGGCACTGGTAGGTGGTATTGATAGGCACCACTGATGATGAGGCACTGACTGGTGACATTTATAGGTGGCACTGATGGGTGGTACTATGGGCACTGATAGGTGGCACAGAAGGCTCTCTGAGATCAGGACTGATGTCCCTCTCACAGCCGCCGGTGATCGGCTTTTTTTTCTCTCCTCGCGGTAGCGCGAGGAGAAAAAATAGGCGATTACCAGCTCTGTTTACATCACATGATCAGCTGTCATTGGCTGACAGCTGATCACAGAGCGTGCCACGTGTGCCCTACAGTGGGGGGGGGACGCGCAGGCCGCTCGAGCACAGGAGGACGTCTATGGACGCCCTCCCGGCAAATTAGGTCCGTGCTATAGCCGAAAGACGGCTGCAACGCGGACCTAATTTCCCAGGAGGGCGTCCATTGACGTCCTCCCGTGCTCGAGCGGCCTGCGCGCCGGGAGGTGGTCAAGAGGCTTTAGGAGCGGTGTATCCTAAAGCGCCCCTGCCCATTGAAATCAGTGGGTAGTGCCGCTGAAGCGATTCGGCGTTAAAAAGCGCCCAGCTAGTGGCCGTAAAGCGCCTCTAAAACGACGGTAAAGCGCCGATGCCCCCGCACTGTCGGTGTGAAAGGGGTCTAAGGGTACTGAGTGTTTAGAGCTGCACAGAGAACCTACAACATCCACTCAGTGGCAGAAAGAAGCACCAACATAATTACAAAGATTAGCGTGGATTCTTCCTTGGAGCACTGAGCAGTGTTTTTGGATGCCTGCAAATATTCCAGGTGGAAACGGAAACTCTAATATACACCAGGTAAAATAAGTATTGAACACGTCACCATTTTTCTAGGTAAATCTATTGGTAAAGGTTCTATTGACATGAAATTGTCCCCACATATCGGTAACAATCCATCCAATCCAAACATACAAAGACACCAAAACAAATCCGTTCAGAAATGAAGTTCTGTGTAATAAAATGGAAGGACACCGGGAAAAAAATATTGAACACATGAAGAAAGGGAGGTGCAAAAAGGTATGGAGAGCCAAGACACCAGCTGAAATCTATCAGTAATTCGAAAGCAATCCCCGCCCTTGTCAGTCAGCTGGTTCAGTCTCAACTGGTGGCCTATAAAAAGGTGTCTCATTACCGAGGTGTCACACATGAAACATCTCATGATGGGTAAAAGCAAAGAGCTCTCCCAAGACCTTCGCAACCTTATTGTTGCAAAATATACTGATGGCATTGGTTACAGAGAGACTTCTAAACTTCTGAATGTTCCAGTGAGCACTGTTGGGGCCATAATCTGGAAGTGGCAAGAACATCATTTTACCATAAACCGGCCGTGACCAGGTGCTCCTCAGAAGATTTCTGGCAGAGGAGTGAAAAGAATTATCAGAAGAGTTGTCCAAGAGCCAAGGACCACTTGTGGAGAGCTTCAGAAAGACCTGGAATTAGCAGGTACAACAATAAGTAATGCACTCACCCGCCATGGCCTGTATGCACGCTCACCATGCAACACTCCATTGCTGAAGAAAAAGCATGTTAAAGCTTGTTTAACCACTTCAGCCCCGGAAGGATTTACCCCCTTCCTGACCAGAGCACTTTTTGTGATTTGGCACTGTGTCGCTTTAACTGACAATTGCGCGGCCATTCAACATCCCACCCAAACAAAATTGACGTCCTTTTTTTTTCGCCGCAAATAGAGCTTTCTGTTGGTGGTATTTGATCATCTCTGCGTTTTTTATTTTTTACGCTATAAACAAAAAAAGAGCGTCAATTTTGAAAAAAAGCAATATTTTTTACTTTTTGCTATAATAAATATCCCCCAAAAATATATAAAAAAACATTTCTTTCTCAGTTTAGGCCACTATGTATTCTTCTACATATTTTTGGTAAAAAAAAAAAATTGCAATAAGCATATATTGATTGGTTTGCGCAAAAGTTATCGCGTCTACAAAATAGGGAATAGATTTATGGCATTTTTATTATTAATTTTTTTTTTTATTAGTAATGGCGGCGATCAGCGATTTTTATCCTGACTGCGACATTATGGCGGACACATCGGACACTATTTTGGACCATTGTCATTTATACAGCGATCAGTGCTATAAAAATGCACTGATTGCTGTGTAAATGACACTGGCAGGGAAGGGATTAAACACTAGGGGGCGATGAAGGGGTTAAGTGTGTCCTATGGAGGTGTTTCTAACTGTGTGGGGGGGATGGGCTACCACTGACATGACAGCGATCACTGCTCCCAATGACAGGGAGGAGTAGATCTCTGTCATGTTACTAGGCTGAACAGGGAAATGCCTTGGTTACATAAGCATCTCTCCGTTCTGCTGCTCTGTGACGCGATCGCGGGCCGTCGGCGGACATCGAGTCCGTGGGACCCACGGTCATGGAGTTCGCGCCCACAATGCCATGATTTAAAGGGGACGTACCAGTACACCCATTTGCCCAGCCGTGCCATTGTGCCGACGTATATCGTTGTGCGTTGGTCGGCATGTAGTTAAAGTTTACTGCACAACATTTAGAAAAGCCTGTGAAATACGGGGAGAATATCGTCTGGTCCGATGAGACCAACATTGAACTCTTTGGATGCCATAATACATCGGGGCTGTTTTTTTAGCATACGGTACTGGCAAAGTTCATATCATTGAAGGAAGGAAGGATGGTGATAAAAATTTGCTGCCATCTACCAGGATGATGGAGATGAAATGAGGGAGGACATCTCAGGAGGACATCTCAGGAGGACATCCCAGGGGGACATCTCAGGAGGACATCTCAGGAAGACATCCCAGGAGGACATCACAGAAGGACATCTCAGGAGGACATCTCAGGAGGACATCCCAGGAGGACATCTCAGGAGGACATCTCAGGAGGATATCCCAGGAGGACATCTCAGGAGGACATCTCAGGAGGATATCCCAGGAGGACATCTCAGGAGGACACCTCAGGAGGACATCTCAGGAGGACATCTCAGGAGGACACCTCAGGAGGACATCTCAGGAGGACACCTCAGGAGGACACCTCAGGAGGACATCTCAGGAGGACACCTCAGGAGGACATCTCAGGAGGACAATGATCCCAAACACCAAGCCAAGGAAACTCTCCATTGGTTTAAGAAAATGAAGCTGCAAGAATGGCTCAACCAATCGCCTCACTTGAATCCAATAGAAAATCCATGGAAAGAACTAAAGATCAGAGTTCATAGAAGAGGCCCACAGAACTTTCAGGATTTTAAGAGTGTTTGGAAGAATGGGCCAAAATCACACCTGAGCTCCATACAGGAGGCGTCTTGAAGCCGTCATTACCAACAAAGGATTTTGTACCAAGTATTAAATACATTTCAGTTTAGCAGGTTCAATACATTTTCCCTGTGTCCTTCCATTTTATTCCACAGAACTTAATTTCTGAACGTATTCGTTTTGGAGTCTTTGTATGTATGGATTGTTACCGGCATGTGGGGAAAATGTCATAAGCACCTTTAGAAATGTATTTACCTAGAAAAATGGTGACGTGTTCAATACTTATCTTACCCACTGTAAATCTGATCTTGCTCCGTGTCTATGTGGGCCATAAACAGACTTTTCTACAAATGTGACCCAACTAAAGCAGGAAAATTGGTGGTTTAGGTGCTCAAAATTTGTCACTATCCATTCTGTGGTCCGGAATTCTAGAATGTTGTGTAATTTTTTTTTTTAGTATTACTGTTCTTGGCAGGGAAGGAACACGGGTGGCATTGCAGTACGGTAGGGCAAAAAAAGAAGATGTTAGAGATCAACATATTGTACAAGGTGATTTACTAAGATTATCAGAAAAAAAGTAACCGCTTGTGGAAAAACACGAAAACAAAATCAAACACAAGTATTTCTGTATTCCGTTCATTTTTTTCCTCATTAATGTACACACAGCACCCCATATTGTACACACAGCACTCCATATTGTACACACAGCCCCCCGTATTGTACACACAGCCCCCCCGTATTGTACACACAGCACCCCATATTGTACACACAGCACCCCATATTGTACACACTGCACCCCATGCTGTACACACAGCACCCCATATTGTACACACAACACCCCATATTGTACACACAGCACTCCATATTGAACACACAACACCCCATATTGTACACACAGCACTCCATATTGTACACACAGCCCCCCGTATTGTACACACAGCCCCCCCGTATTGTACACACAGCACCCCATATTGTACACACAGCACCCCATATTGTACACACTGCACCCCATATTGTACACACAGCCCCCCATATTGTACACACAGCACCCCATATTGTACACACCGCCCCCCATATTGTACACACAGCACCCCATATTGTACACACAGCCCCCCATATTGTACACACAGCACCCCATATTGTACACACAGCCCCCCATATTGTACACACAGCACCCCATATTGTACACACAGCCCCCCATATTGTACACACAGCACCCCATATTGTACACACAGCCCCCCATATTGTATACACAGCACCCCATATTGTACACACAGCCCCCCATATTATTATTGTACACACAGCGCCTCATATTGTACACACAGCCCCCCATATTGTACACACAGCACCCCATATTGTACACACAGCACCCCATATTGACAGAAAAACACAGAGTTGTTGACATTTTTGCAGATTTATTAAAAAAGAAAAACTGAAATATCACATGCTCCTAAGTATTCAGACCCTTTGCTGTGACACTCATATATATAACTCAGGTGATGTCCATTTCTTCTGATCATCCTTGAGATGGTTCTACACCTTCATTTGAGTCCAGCTGTGTTTGATTATACTGATTGGACTTGATTAGGAAAGCCACACACCTGTCTATATAAGACCTTACAGCTCACAGTGCATGTCAGAGCAAATGAGAATCACGAGGTCAAAGGAACTGCCTGAAGAGCTCAGAGACAGAATTGTGGCAAGGCACAGATCTGGCCAAGGTTACAAAAACATTTCTGCTGCACTTAAGGTTCCTAAGAACCTCCATAATCCTTAAATGGAAGACATTTGGGGCGACCAGAACCCTTCCTGGAGCTGGCCGTCCGGCCAAACTGAGCTATCGGGGGAGAAGAACCCAAAGATCACTGTGGCTGAGCTCCAGAGATGCAGTCAGAAGATGGGAGAAAGTTGTAGAAAGTCAACCATCACTGCAGCCCTCCACCAGTCAGGGCTTTATGGCAGAGTGGCCCAACGGAAGCCTCTCCTCAGTGCAAGACACATGAAAGCCCACACCCCGCAAACCTGAAGGACTCTAAGATGGTGACAAATAAGATTCTTTGGTCTGATGAGACCAAGATAGAAACTTTTTGGTCTTAATTCTAAGCGGTATGTGTGCAGAAAACCAGGCACTGCTCATCACCTGTATAATACAGTGCCAACAGTGAAGCATGGTGGTGGCAGCATCATGTTGTGGGGGTGTTTTTCAGCTGCAGGGACAGGACGACTGGTTGCAATCGAGGGAAAGATGAATGCAGCCATGAACTTCCTACTTTAGTCATGTCTTTGTACTTCCTTGTTTGCCAGATTATTGTGCTCTCTCCAGCCAATACCTCGCTTTTGTCACTCCTGCTCAAATCCATATTTTCGCAACCACTTGTTACGAACCTTTGGCTTGTTCCTTGACTATGCTTCTGCTTGATCCCTACCTGCTATATCTGCTACTGGACCCCCAGCTTGCCCACTTCCTGTTGGTGAGATCCTGAGGACCGCGACCTGATACTAACATGCAGCAAATACTATCTCCACCATCAGGAGATCTGGTGAATACCAGTTAGTACTTAGACCCCGCACCTCGGTTGAGCCCGTATCATTCATTCACCAGGGTGTGACCTGCTTGTGGACTTATCCAGCTGGTCAATGGGAGCCTCACTACTGCTATAGCTACTGGTCTCTGAGCCTGACCGTGACAAAAGTAGTATTACCAAGACCAGGGCAGTCTTTAAGGCAGGGCAAAAGGGACAGCTGCCCTGGGCTCCATCATTGTTGTGGGGCCCAAAGCATCTGCCTCATACTTGCCAACTATCCCAGCTTAAATTTCCTTATCCCTTGAAGTTTTAGTCCCGTGCTGTGTCCCGATATCTCAGTGTGAAGTGCTGCTACTAATGCTGCCCAGCTCTGCCCTATTGCCGTGTACAGATGACTCACCTGCAGACCCTGTGTTTACGTGTAAATAACCGGCATTAATATGTAAATAGTGGTGGACCGGCGGCATTGATATGTAAATATAGGCAGCATTCATATGTATACCACGCCCCCCTGAGGTCATATCCACCATCACCTATACTGAATGCTGCCCACTGGGGAGGTAAAGGGGCATGCTTGCAAGTCCTGCCTACAACTGTGGTCATTTAGCCTAACATCGGCCTGTTCTACAAAGGTAAGCAAATTGGTTGGGGGGGGGGTAGTGTGGGGTGTGCAGAGGTAGGCAGAGAAGGAATTACAGTTTGGGGTGCACAAGTGAGCTAGGAGGGGATGTATAGAGGTAAGGAAGGTGGGTGCAAGGATGAGCAGAGGAGGCAGGTTGAATTATAGGGGGGGGATTGGAGTGGAGAGGATGGAGGGAGGTTTGGGGTGCAGGGGTTAGCAGGGGTTTTAGGATGCAAAGGTGTACTGCCAGGGTGGATAAAGATGTAGTTCATGTGTAGGGCAGCCCATTCATTTCAATGGGCTACTCTATGCGCTAGAAATGCGAAAAGAAAGCCCCTACAAAATCAGACGGTTCCACAGCACATCTCAGCAGATGCATGAGGTTGTCATTAACAATTAATGGCACTGCTGTGTATCTGCTAAAGGGCACCACCTTTCTGTGGTATCAGGAAAGTGATTTTGCATGCGTTCCCGACACACACAAATGTGAAAGCAGGATAAATGTCTCAGTCACATTGGTAATCAGTGTAAATCGTCTCATTACATTGGGGCTTGGTGTACAATCCTTTCATTCACACCAGTGGCCAATGTGAATGTCCCCCTTACATTGGTGGTCAGTGTAAATCCCCATTACATTAGTGGTCAGTGTAAATCCCCCATTACATTAGTGGTCAGTGTAAACCCCTATTACATTAGTGGTCAGTGTAAACCCCTATTACATTGGTGGCCAGTGTTGAAACTCCTCTTTATATTGGTAGTCGGTAAAAAAAATCAGCATTGTCATTGATCACACCCTCCCCTCCCCACAACACTGTCACTGATCCCAGGAGTTCTAGGATCCCTAGGAGTGGAGTTTTCTGTCTATTGATGGGTCCCCTCACCTCCACAGTCCATGGTGTGCAGGCAGTGAGGACATGATGTGCTGTAACCTCTAGCAACCAATAAGTGAGCAGTAATGATGTGCAGTAACCTCTAGCAACCAATCAGTGAGCAGTATTGATGTACAGTAATCTCTACCAACCAATTAACAAGCGGAAATCATGTGCGGTAACCTCTTGCATGTAACCAGTGAGCCGTAATGTGTGCTGAAACCTCTAGCTATCAATCAGTAAACGGTAATGATACACTGTAACCTCTGGCAACCGATTGCATTTGCTACCTGATCTGATTCAGTACACTGTTTTTCAGTCTAGCTGCTATTTATTGTATGACTCGGAGCAGATGGAGAGCGAAATTGCAGGGGGGGGGGGGGGGGCAATAAAATGTTTGCCCAGGGTCCAATCAATATTAAAGACGGCCCTGACCAAGACCCTTTACTAGAGACACCTACAACAATAAATTTGGGGGTGTCCAGTTTGGCCATAGTATAGGTATATGAAGAGGTTTCAGATTCAGTATATGGATGGATTTATTTACCATCACCTTCAATTTAATGCAAGCAAGGCTTTCCCAAAAAGACACAACAATATAATAATTATAATAGCACTATCAAGATGGCCCACATTTAAAGGGCTAGCCCACTTGGTGTTGATTTTGTATCCTCATGTAAAGGCAAAACTTTTTTTTTTTAATAGTTCTGGATAGATTGTGGATGGGTTTAGACCCTCTGCCTACTTTTCATTGAAGGCTCTATCCCTGAAAGGGGGGGGGCAACATAAAGAGACTAGGGAGCTCTGACAAGAGATTGGTGACATACTTATGTCACAAAGCTGGAGTTTCTGGAAAGACTAGGTCACTATCCACTTGCAGGCCTTAGAACCTCCCCTTCTTCCACAGTCCCCAATCCATCTCCTGATAGTACAGAGCTTTGGGGGCACTCAGCACATGCACAGTTTGGTGTGTATTGCTAGAGAGTTTTTTTTTTTTTTCTTGGGAGAGTGAATGTTATCAGCACAGGGCTCAAGTGCTTTAACCAGTGCTCTGCTGGACACTGATAGAAGTCACAAGACTGCTATATACTGCTGATGAGAAAAGGTATTTAGCCGTTAATTATTACTAAACTAATTGCATTTCCATGTTCTGTGTACTGTGGGAGACCAGATATAGTGAATGCAGAGTCCTGGGGAGACCAGATATAGTGAATGCAGAGTCCTGGGGAGATCAGATATAGTGAATGCAGAGTCCTGGGGAGATCAGATATAGTGACTGCAGAGTCCTTGGGAGACCAGATATAGTAACTGCAGGGTCCTGGGGAGACCAGATATAGTGACTGAAGGCTGCTAGGGAGAGCAGATATAGTGAATGCAGGCGCATGGGGAGACCAGATATAGTGACTGCAAGCTCCTGGGGAGAGCAGATATAGTGAATGTAGGGTCCTGTGGAGACCAGATATAGTGACTGCAGGCTCCTGGGGAGAGCAGATATAGTGACTGCAGGCTCCTGGGGAGAGCAGATATAGTGACTGCAGGCTCCTGGGGAGAGCAGATATAGTGACTGCAGGCTCCTGGGGAGAGCAGATATAGTAAATGCAGAGTCCTGGGGAGAGCAGATATAGTGACTGCAGGCTCCTGGGGAGAGCAGATATAGTGAATGCAGAGTCCTGGGGAGATCAGATATAGTGACTGCAGGCTCCTGGGGAGAGCAGATATAGTGAATGCAGGCTCCTGGGGAGAGCAGATATAGTGAATGCAGGCTCCTGGGGAGACCAGATATAGTGAATGCAGGCTCCTGGGGAGAGCAGATATAGTGAATGCAGGCTCCTGGGCAGAGCAGATATAGTGAATGCAGGCTCCTGGGGAGACCAGATATAGTGACTGCAAGCTCCTGGGGAGAGCAGATATAGTGAATGCAGGATCCTGTGGAGACCAGATATAGTGACTGCAGGCTCCTGGGGAGAGCAGATATAGTGAACGCAGAGTCCTGGGGGGATCAGATATAGTGAATGCAGGCTCCTGGGGAGACCAGATATAGTGAATGCAGGCTCCTGGGGAGAGCAGATATAGTGAATGCAGGCTCCTGGGGAGAGCAGATATAGTGAATGCAGGCTCCTGGGGAGAGCAGATATAGTGAATGCAGGCTCCTGGGGAGAGCAGATATAGTGAATGCAGGCTCCTGGGCAGAGCAGATATAGTGAATGCAGGCTCCTGGGGAGACCAGATATAGTGAATGCAGAGTCCTGGGGAGAGCAGATATAGTGAATGCAGGGTCCTGGGGAGAGCAGATATAGTGAATGCAGGCTCCTGGGGAGAGCAGATATAGTGAATGCAGGCTCCTGGGCAGAGCAGATATAGTGAATGCAGGCTCCTGGGGAGACCAGATATAGTGAATGCAGAGTCCTGGGGAGAGCAGATATAGTGAATGCAGGCTCCTGGGGAGAGCAGATATAGTGAATGCAGGCTCCTGGGGAGAGCAGATATAGTGACTGCAAGCTCCTGGGGAGAGCAGATATAGTGAATGTAGGGTCCTGTGGAGACCAGATATAGTGACTGCAGGCTCCTGGGGAGAGCAGATATAGTGACTGCAGGCTCCTGGGGAGAGCAGATATAGTGACTGCAGGCTCCTGGGGAGAGCAGATATAGTGACTGCAGGCTCCTGGGGAGAGCAGATATAGTAAATGCAGAGTCCTGGGGAGAGCAGATATAGTGACTGCAGGCTCCTGGGGAGAGCAGATATAGTGAATGCAGAGTCCTGGGGAGATCAGATATAGTGACTGCAGGCTCCTGGGGAGACCAGATATAGTGACTGAAGGCTGCTAGGGAGAGCAGATATAGTGAATGCAGGCGCATGGGGAGACCAGATATAGTGAATGCAGGCTCATGGGGAGACCAGATATAGTGACTGCAGGCTCCTGGGGAGACCAAATATAGTGACTGAAGGCTCCTAGGGAGAGCAGATATAGTGAATGCAGTGTCCTAGGGAGAGCAAATATAGTGAATGCAGAGTCCTAGGGAGATCAGATATAGTGACTGCAGGCTCCTGGTGAGAGCAAATATAGTGACTGAAGGCTCCTAGGGAGAGCAGATATAGTGAATGAAGGCTCCTGGGGAGACCAGATATAGTGAATGCAGGCTCCTGGGGAGAGCAGATATAGTGAATGCAGGCTACTGGGGAGACCAGATATAGTGAATGCAGGGTCCTGGGGAGACCAGATATAGTGACTGAAGGCTCCTAGGGAGAGCAGATATAGTGAATGAAGGCTCCTGGGGAGACCAGATATAGTGAATGCAGGCTCCTGGGGAGACCAGATATAGTGAATGCAGTGTCCTGGGGAGACCAGATATAGTGACTGCAGGCTCCTGGGGAGATCAGATATAGTGAATGCAGGCTCCTGGGGAGATCAGATATAGTGAATGCAGGCTCCTGGGGAGATCAGATATAGTGCATGCAGGCTCCTGGGGAGACCAGATATAGTGAATGCAGGCTCCTGGGGAGACCAGATATAGTGACTGCAGGCTCCTGGGGAGACCAGATATAGTGGCTTCAGGCTCCTGGGGAGAGCAGATATAGTGACTGCAGGCTCCTGTGGAGACCAGATATAGTGAATGCAGGCTCCTGGGTTTAGTAACAGTTTAACTGCATCTGAGCACCACAAACTAAAAACACATTTTTATTCATTTTTAATATTCAGAGCAAACTCCCCCATCCATCCATGCCTTTCTCTGTTGAGAAATCACTTTGAAAAACTCCTCCCCTAGTATTTCTATCCGTGGCCATCTTGAGTAAGGACAGACAATTTGTGTACCATTTACTTCCTGGAATCCATCTGCCGTTAGCTCAGGCATGCAGACAGGAGGGTGTTCTTAACTCAAATGGTGCGTTGCCGCTGTGCTTGTGTAAATCACTGCAACCCCCCTACGTGCAAACTCCCACCAGAGTGCGCACTCGCTAGACATGTGCAATTCGTTTCGAATTCGTTTTTTAACGAATTTCAACAAATATGCCTAAATTCACAAATCTGAAATAACTAACTAATAATAACGTAACTATTACTAACTATTGAATTGTAGGTATTGGAATTTCCTTTTAAATTTGTCTGTTAGTGAACGCAAGGAATACGAAGTTACGAATTAACCCGAAATAACGACTGCTGTATCTAAACTAATGTAACGTAACGAATTAATAATAATAAATAACAATAATAATAATAAAAACTTTTCATTATTATTATTGATTTGTTCCGTTCCATTTGTTTAGATGCGGCATTCATTCTTTTTCCGATAATTCGTAACTTCGGATAAATTGGTATTCGTTACGTTCACCAACAGCCAAATTTAAAAGGAAATTCCAATACCTATCATTTAACCACTTCAATACCGGGCACTTCCCCCCCTTCCTGCCCAGACCAATTTTCAGCTTTCAGCGCTGTCGCACTTTGAATGACAATTGCGTGGTCATGCGACGCTGTACCCAAACTACATTTTTATCATTTTGTTCCCACAAATAGAGCTTTCTTTTGCTGGTATTTCATCACCTCTGTGGTTTTTATTTGTTGTTAAACAAATAAAAAAAGACTGAAAATTTTGAAAAAAATAAAAGTTTTGCTTTTGTTTCTGTTATAAAATTTTGTAAATAAGTAAGTTTTCTCCTTCACTGATGGGCACTGATAAGGTCGCACCGATGAGGTGGCACCAATGAGCGGGCACTGACGATGGGCACTGATATGCGGCACTGGTAGGTGGCACTGATGGGTGGCACTGATATGCAGCACTGATGGGCATTGATAGGTGGCACTGATGGGCACTCATGGGTGGCACTGGGTGGCACTGGTGGGCACTGATAGGCGACACTGATAGGCGACACTGATAGGCGACACTGATAGGCGACACTGATGGGCACTGAAAGGCTGCAAAGATGGGTTCTTATGGGTGACACTGCTGGGCACTGATAGGTGGCATTGATGGGCATTGATATGCAGCACTGATAGGCATCCCTGGTGGCACTGGCAGTGGTAGGCATTGTGAGTGGGCACTGATTGGCAGCTGCCTGGGCACAAATTAGTATTTCCCTGGGGGTCTAGGGGGGGCATACCTGGTAGTCCTGGGCAGCATGATGGTGGTCCTGGGCAGGATCCGAGGGGGGGCTATGCTGATAAACAATCAGCACAGACCCCCCCCCCCCTGTCAGGAGAGTAGCCGATTGGCTCTCCTCTACTCTGTCAGACGCGAGTGAGGAAAAGCCGATCACCGGCTCTTCCTATTTACATCGTGATCAGACTGACACCCCGTAACAACGATCGCCGCGATGCGCACAGCAGCTTAATGCCCTGAGGACGTCATATGACGCCCAGTCAGGGTATTGAAACCACTTTGCAGCCGTCATTTTGCTATATGGCGGGCGGCAAGTGGTTAATCACTTGCCGACCGCCGATATATGTGGCACAATGGCAGCGGTGGGCAAATGGGTGTACAGGTACGTCCCCTTTAATTTGCGGGCTAGTGGGCGCGCGTGTGCCCGCCGCATATTGCGTGACCGTGCCTGTGGACTCGATGTCCACCGGTGACCCGCGATCCTGACACAGAGTGGCAGAACTGGGAGATGCCTATGTAAACAAGGCATTTCCCTTTTCTGCCTAGTGACATGACAGAGATCTACTGCTCTCTGTCATTGGGAGTGGTGATCGCTGTCATGTTGTAGTGAGACCATCCCCCCACAATTAGAATCACTCCCTAGGACACACTTAACGCCTTCATCGCCCCCTAGTGTTTAACCCCTTCCCTGCCAGTCACATTTACACAGTAATCAATGCATTTTTATAGCACTGATCGCTGTATAAATGACAATGGTCCCAAAATAGTGTTAAAAGTGTCCGATGTGTCCGCCATAATGTCGCAGTCACGATAAAAATCGCTGATCGCCGCCATTACTAATTAAAAAAAAAATAATAATAAAAATGCCATAAATCTTTCCACTATTTTGTAGACGCAATAACTTTTGCGCAAACCAATCAATATCGCTTATTGTGATTTTTTTTAATTTTTTTTTTATCAAAAATATGTAGAAGAATACGTATCGGCCTAAACTGAGGAAGAAATGTGTTTTTTTATATAATTTTGGGGGATATTTACTATAGAAAATAAACCAAAAAATTCTGCGCTGCTCACAGCATTAGCAGCTAACACCCCACATGGAAAATGGTACACAAAAAAAAAACGAATAAATCAAAGTGTAGCGCTAAAGGTTGATGTACACAGTACAATCTAGGCGAGAATGAAAATAGTCACTGAAAAGGCAACATACATATAATAAATGAATTGATGTACACAAAAAATGTAAAAAAATGTCCAAAAGTGATGATATACACTGGTGAATGGTATACACAATCAATAATATTGCAATGAAAAAATATCCATAAGTGATGGTATATGTGAGTCTATACACAATGGAGTGCCAAAAGATCTAGAAAACGGTGAAATAAAGTGCACATGTGAAAGGAACCACCACCGGATGTAGGAAAGGCTTACCAGATCGTTTGAACACACTAGACCAGTGATGGAGAACCTTGGCACCCCAGATGTTTTGGAACTACATTTCCCATGATGCTCCTGCACTCTGCAGTGTAGTTAAGCATCATGGGAAATGTAGTTCCAAAACATCTGGGGTGCCAAGGTTCTCCATCACTGCTCTAGGGCATACGCACTGTGTGTCAAACAGGCTTGATTTACGTCAGATGGACCGTGTCGCTGCCTGTGGACTGCAGCAGTACATGTGATAGCAGAGGTAAATCACACAACTAAGCAGCTACTTCGCTCTGGACTTTCCCCATAGCTATAGGGATTAGACATGTGCACAGCCAAAAGATTTGTTCATTTACATTTCATTAGTTTATTATTTTTTTTTCGTTTTTCGGGTCATTCGTTATGATCGCGATTCGTAAATTCGCTCATTCGTAAATTCGAACATTCGTACATTTTTACATTTGTACATTCGTAAATTTGTAAAATCGTACATTTGTAAATTAGAAAATTTGTGTGCAATTCGTTTCTTCAAATTCGTTAATTCGGGAATATCCGAATTAACGAAAACCCGTTTAACAAATTTTTTCCGAATATTCGTAAACTTGATAAAATTTGACATTCGTAAATTCGGGCATTCGCAATTTACAAATATACATTCGTACATTAGTAAATTAGTGAATTCGGAAATCTGAAATAATAGTTAACTAATAATAACTTAACTATTAGTAATTTCTAGTAACTATTAAATTATAGGTATTGTAATTTCCTTTCAAATTTGGCTGTTAGTGAATGTAACACATACAAATTTATCCGAAGTTATGAATGATCCGAAAAAAAGTAATGGAACGTAATCAATTAATAATAATAAATAACAATAATAATAATAACAATGTTTTATTATTATTATTTATTATTAATTTGTTCTGTTCCATTTGTTTAGATGCAGCATTCGTTTTGGATAATTCGTAACTTCGGATAAATTCGTATTCGTTACGTTCACTGACAGTCAAATTTGAAAGGAAATTACAATACCTATAATTTAATAGTTAGTTACTATTTCAGATTTTTGAATTTTCGGGTTTTTGGATTTTCAAACTTCGAATTTACAAATTTCCGAATTTTCTAATTTACAAATGTACAATTTTATGAATTTATGAATGTACAAATGTAAAAACGTATGAATGTTCGAATTTACGAATGTACAAATAAACGCATTTACGAATGAGCGAATTTACTAATCGCGATCATAACGAATGACCCGAAAAACGAAAAAAAATAATAAACCAATGAAACGAAAACGAAAATGAACGAATATTTTGGCTGTGCACATGTCTAGGATAAGAGTAGGCCAATATTATATTGATATTTATTATAGCAAAAAGTAAAAAATATTGTTGTTTTTTTTTTTCTTTTCCAAATTGTTGCTTTTTTTTGTTTATAGCGCAAAAAAATAAAAACCTCAGAGGTGATCAAATACCAGCAAAAGAAAGCTCTATTTGTGGGGAAAAAAAAGACGTCAATTTTTGTTTGGGTACAATGACTCTACGTCGCTGTACTCTAGGAACCAAAACGTTAATGTGAACACATTTCTCAATGGCCACAGAGGACACACATTCACCGGCCACTTCATTAGGTCCACCTTGCCTAGTAGCGGGTTGTAGGACATGTGCAATTTGTTTACTTCCAAACTGGTTTAGACAAATCTGTTAATTTGGAAATATCCACATTTTTTTCTGAACATTCGGAAATTCGAAAATTCAAAATGCGAAAATCCGAAATTTGAAATTCAAAAATCTGGGAAATCGAAAAATAAGAATGAAAATCCACAAATTCAAAAGAACAAAAATCTGAAATAATAAATATTAAATTCTAGGTATTGGAATTTCCTTTCAAATGTGGCTGTTAGTGAACGTAACGAGTACAAATTCATTTGAAGTTACGAATTATCCGAAATAACGAATCTCACATCTAAACAAATGGAACTGAACGAATTAATAATAATAAATAACAATAATAAAAACGTATTATTATTATTTAGTTTCGTTCCATTTCATTGGATGCGTCATTCTTTATTTTGGATAATTTGTAACTTCAAATTCGTTAAATTCACTAACAGCCACATTTGAAAGGAAATTCCAATACCTATAATTTCATAGTTAGTATTTTGAATTTTCATTCTTTCTTATTTATGGATTTCCGAATTTTCGAAGTTACAAAAAAAAACAGAAAACGAACAAATTTTTCAGCAGTGCACATGTCTAGCAGGCTGGATCCACTTTATTAGGTCCCCCTTGCTAGTCTTTTGCCTTCATTCTTGGTGGCATAGATACAACAAGGTATTGGAAACGTTCCTCAGAGATTTTGCTCCATAGTAACATAACAATATCACGCAGTTGCTGCAGATTTGTCGACGGGTTCCACCGCATCCCAAGGGTACTCTATTGGATGAGATGTGGTGAGTGTGGAGGCCATTGGAGTACACGGACCTCATTGTCCAGTGGTGAGATGATTGGAGCTTTGTGACATGGTGCATTATCCTGCTGGAAGGAGCCATCAGAAGATGAGGACACTGTAGTCATAAAGGGATGGACATGGTCACCAACAATACTCAGGGAGGTCCTGGGGTTTAAACCCATCCCCCACACCATTACACCCCCACCACCAGCCTGAACCGGTGATATCCCATCCCCCACACCATTACACCCCCACCACCAGCCTGAACCGGTGATATCCCATCCCCCACACCATTACACCACCACCACCAGCCTGAACCGGTGATATCCCATCCCCCACACCATTACACCCCCACCACCAGCCTGAACCGGTGATACCCCATCCCCCACACCATTACACCCCCACCACCAGCCTGAACCGGTGATACCCCATCCCCCACACCATTACACCCCCACCACCAGCCTGAACCGGTGATACCCCATCCCCCCACACCATTACGCCCCCACCACCAGCCTGAACCAGTGATATCCCATCCCCCACACCATTACACCCCCACCACCAGCCTGAACCGGTGGTATCCCATCCCCCACACCTTTACACCCCCACCACCAGCCTGAACCGGTGATATCCCATCCCCCACACCATTACACCCCCACCACCAGCCTGAACCGGTGATATCCCATCCCCCACACCATTACACCCCCACCACCAGCCTGAACCGGTGATATCCTATCCCCCACACCATTACACCCCCACCACCAGCCTGAACCGGTGATATCCCATCCCCCACACCATTACACCCCCCACCATCAGCCTGAACCAGTGATACCCCATCCCCCACACCATTACACTCCCACCACCAGCCTGAACCGGTGATATCCCATCCCCCACACCATTACACCCCCACCACAAGCCTGAACCGGTGATATCCCATCCCCCACACCATTACACCCCCACCACCAGCCTGAACCGGTGATATCCCATCCCCCACACCATTACACCCCCACCACCAGCCTGAACCGGTGATATCCCATCCCCCACACCATTACACCCCCACCACCAGCCTGAACCGGTGATATCCCATCCCCCACACCATTACACCCCCACCACCAGCCTGAACCGGTGATATCCCATCCCCCACACCATTACACCCCCACCACCAGCCTGAACCGGTGATATCCCATCCCCCACACCATTACACCCCCACCACCAGCCTGAACCGGTGATACCCCATCCCCCACACCATTACACCCCCACCACCAGCCTGAACCGGTGATATCCTATCCCCCACACCATTACACCCCCACCACCAGCCTGAAACGGTGATATCCCATCCCCCACACCATTACACCCCCCACCATCAGCCTGAACCAGTGATACCCCATCCCCCACACCATTACACCCCCACCACCAGCCTGAACCGGTGATATCCCATCCCCCACACCATTACACCCCCACCACCAGCCTGAACCGGTGATACCCCATCCCCCACACCATTACACCCCCACCACCAGCCTGAACCGGTGATATCCCATCCCCCACACCATTACACCCCCACCACCAGCCTGAAACGGTGATATCCCATCCCCCACACCATTACACCCCCCACCATCAGCCTGAACCAGTGATACCCCATCCCCCACACCATTACACCCCCACCACCAGCCTGAACCGGTGATATCCTATCCCCCACACCATTACACCCCCACCACCAGCCTGAACCGGTGATATCCCATCCCCCACACCATTACACCCCCCACCATCAGCCTGAACCAGTGATACCCCATCCCCCACACCATTACACCCCCACCACCAGCCTGAACCGGTGATATCCCATCCCCCACACCATTACACCCCCACCACAAGCCTGAACCGGTGATATCCCATCCCCCACACCATTACACCCCCACCACCAGCCTGAACCGGTGATATCCCATCCCCCACACCATTACACCCCCACCACCAGCCTGAACCGGTGATACCCCATCCCCCACACCATTACACCCCCACCACCAGCCTGAACCGGTGATATCCCATCCCCCACACCATTACACCCCCACCACCAGCCTGAACCGGTGATATCCCATCCCCCACACCATTACACCCCCACCACCAGCCTGAACCGGTGATATCCCATCCCCCACACCATTACACCCCCACCACCAGCCTGAACCGGTGATACCCCATCCCCCACACCATTACACCCCCACCACCAGCCTGAACCGGTGATACTCCATCCCCCACACCATTACACCCCCACCACCAGCCTGAACCGGTGATACCCCATCCCCCACACCATTACACCCCCCACCATCAGCCTGAACCGGTGATACCCCATCCCCCACACCATTACACCCCCACCACCAGCCTGAACCGGTGATATCCCATCCCCCACACCATTACACCCCCACCACCAGCCTGAACCAGTGATATCCCATCCCCCACACCATTACACCCCCCCACCACCAGCCTGAACCGGTGATATCCCATCCCCCACACCATTACACCCCCACCACCAGCCTGAACCAGTGATATCCCATCCCCCACACCATTACACCCCCACCACCAGCCTGAACCGGTGATACAAGGCAGGATGGATCCATACACCAAATTCTGATCCCACCATCTGAATGTTGCAGCTGAAATCCAGACTCATCAGACCAGGCAACATTTTTCCAATCTTCTATTGTTCGGTTTTGGTGATTCTGTGCCAATTGTAGCCTCAGTTTCCTGTTCTTAGCTGACAGGAGTGGCCCCCGGTGTGGTCTTCTGCTGCTGTAGCCCATCTGCTTCTAGGTTGGATGTGTTGTGTGTTCAGAGATGGTATTCTGCATACCTTGGGTGTAACGAGGGGTTATTTGAGTTTTCTCATCTCAGCTTTCTATCATCTGGAACCAGTCTGCCCATTCTCCTCTGACACCAACAAGGCATTTTCCTCCACAAAACTGCCGCTCACTGGATATTTTCTCTTTTTTTCCACAATTTTCTGTAATCCCGAGAGATGGTTGTGTGTGAAAATACCAGAAATACTCAGACCGGCCCGTCTGCCACCAACCACCATGCCACGTTCAAAGTCACTTCAATCCCCCTTTATTTCCCATTCTGATGCTCGGTTTGGACTTAAGCAAGTCGTCTTCACCACGTCTGGATGCCTAAATACATTGAGTTGCTGCCATGTGATTGGATGATTAGCAATTTGTGTTACCGAGCGATTGAACGGGTGTACCTAATAAAGTGTCCGCAGAGTGTACATTCACTTTGTGTGCTCCGGATATTGCTGTATAAAAGTAGCTGTGACCTCATCACTTTGCAACACATTCCTAGTATAGGGAGCGGTGGGAGGGACCCAGCAGGCTCCACCCACTAGGGGGGGGTTTTGCAGAAAAGTACAGGAGGGGGCGGAGACAAGACCAGTCACCAGGAGAGAGAGAGCAGTGATTGGTCTTTATTTTACCTCTTGTAATAAAGACCAGAAATAAATTCACAAAGCACCCCGAGATTTAAAGGGGTTCTAAACTGCTCAGCTATCTCAGAGCAATGAAGAAGAAATCATCTGATACAGACAGACAGGGAGAAAAACTGAAAGTATTTTATATGAGAGATAGAATATTTGTGCCCCTTCCAGATGGGTAAGGGTGGGGGTGGGAAGGGGGGGGTGGTGACAAGTGCAGCGGTGACAGAAGTTCCAGGTGGGGGAGGGGGGGTATTGCTGTGTGTTTGGTAAGAGGGGCTGTTGAAATGATGTGGTGGGGGGGGGGTTGAAGAATGATAAGGGCAGGGAACACTTGTAAGGACAGTGAGGAGTGATAAGCACAGGGAGGTGTGGGAAAGACAGGGAGGAGTGGTGAAGGTCAGGGAGGAACGGTAAGGGCAAAAAAGAGTGGTGAAGGGCAGGGAGGTGTGGAGGTGGAAGGGAGGAGTGGTAAGGACAGGGAGGTGTAGTAAGGACAGGGAGGAATGGGAAGGGCAGGGAGGAACGGTAAGGGCAAAGAAGAGTGGTAAGGACAGGGAGGTGTGAAGGTGGCAGGGAAGAGTGGTAAGGACAGGGAGGTGTAGTAAGGACAGGGAGGAAAGGGAAGGGCAGGGAAGAGTGGTAAGGGCAGGGAGGTGTGGAGGTGGCAGGGAAGAGTAATAAGGACAGTGAGAAATGAGAAGGACAGGGAAGAGTGGTAAGGGCAGGGAGGAATGGGAAGGGCAGGGAAGAGTGAGAAGGGTAGGGAGAAGTGATAAGAGCAGGGAGGAGAGGAAAGAGCAGGACGGAATGGGAGTGGCATGAAACAGTGGTGAAGAGAAGGAAAGGGTGGTGAAGGGCAGGGAGCAGCAGTAAGCACAGAGAAGAATGGTAGGATCAGGGAAGAGTGGTAAGGACAGGGAGGTGTGGATGTGGCAGGGAAGAGTGGTAAAGACAAGGAGTGGCAGGGAAGAGTGGTAAGGGCAGAGCGGAATGGTAGGTTCAGGGAAGAGTAATAAGGACAAGGAAGAGTGGTAGGGACCGGGAGGTGGTAAGGGCAGGGAGGTGTGGAGGTGGCAGGGAGTTGTGGAGGTGGCAGGGAAGAGTGGTAAGGGCAGGGAGGTGGTAAGGGCAGGGAGGTGTGGAGGCAGCAGAGAAGAGTGGAAGGGCAGGGAGGTGGTAAGGGCAGGGAGGTGTGGAGGTGGCAGGGAGGAGTGGTAAGGGCAGGGAGGTGTGGAGGTGGCAGGGAAGAGTGGTAAGGGCAGGGAGGTGTGGAGGTGGCAGGGAAGAGTGGTAAGGGCAGGGAGGTGTGGAGGTGGCAGGGAAGAGTGGTAATGGCAGGGAGGTGTGGAGGTGGCAGGGAAGAGTGGTAAGGGCAGGGAGGTGTGGAGGTGGCAGGGAAGAGTGGTAAGGGCAGGGAGGTGTGGAGGTGGCAGGGAGGAGTGGTAAGGGCAGGGAGGTGTGGAGGTGGCAGGGAAGAGTGGTAAGGGCAGGGAGGTGTGGAGGTGGCAGGAAAGAGTGGTAAGGGCAGGGAATTGTGGAGGTGGCAGGGAAGAGTGGTAAGGGCAGGGAGTTGTGGAGGTGGCAGGGAAGAGTGGTAAGGGCAGGAAGGTGTGGAGGCGGCAGGGAAGAGTGGTAGGGACAGGGAGGTGGTAAGGGCAGGGAGGTGGCAGGGAAGAGTGGTAAGGGCAGGGAGGTGTGGAGGTGGCAGGGAGTTGTGGAGGTGGCAGGGAAGAGTGGTAAGGGCAGGGAGTTGTGGAGGTGGCAGGGAAGAGTGGTAAGGGCAGGGAGGTGTGGAGGCAGCAGGAAAGAGTGGTAAGGGCATGGAGGTATGGAGGCGGCAGGGAAGAGTGGTAAGGGCATGGACGTGTGGAGGTGGCAGGGAGTTGTGGAGGTGGCAGGGAAGAGTGGTAAGGGCATGGAGGTGTGGAGGCGGCAGGGAAGAGTGGTAAGGGCATGGAGGTGTGGAGGTGGCAGGGAGTTGTGGAGGTGGCAGGGAAGAGTGGTAAGGGCAGGGAGGTGTGGAGGTGGCAGGGAAGAGTAGTAAGGGCAGGGAGGTGTGGAGGAGGCAGGGAAGAAAGGTAAGGGCGTGGAGGTAGCAGGGAAAAATGATAAGGGCAGGGAGGTGTGGAGGCAGCAGGGAAGAATGGTAAGGGCAAGGAGGTGTGGAGGCGGCAGGGAAGAGTGGTAAGGGCAGGGAGGTGTGGAGGTGGCAGGGAGTTGTGGAGGTGGCAGGGAAGAGTGGTAAGGGCAGGGAGGTGTGGAGGTGGCAGGGAAGAGTGGTAAGGGCAGGGAGGTGTGGAGGCGGCAGGGAAGAGTGGTAAGGGCATGGAGGTGTGGAGGCGGCAGGGAGTTGTGGAGGTGGCAGGGAAGAGTGGTAAGGGCAGGGAGGTGTTGAGGTGGCATGGAAGAGTGGTAAGGGCAGGGAGGTGTGGAGGCGGCAGGGAAGATTGGTAAAGGCAGGGAGGTGTGGAGGTGGCAGGGAAGAGTGGTAAGGGCATGGAGGCGGCAGGGAAGAGTGGTAAGGGCATGGAGGTGTGGAGGTGGCAGGGAGTTGTGGAGGTGGCAGGGAAGAGTGGTAAGGGCAGGGAGGTGTGGAGGTGGCAGGGAAGAGTAGTAAGGGCAGGGAGGTGTGGAGGAGGCAGGGAAGAAAGGTAAGGGCGTGGAGGTAGCAGGGAAAAATGATAAGGGCAGGGAGGTGTGGAGGCAGCAGGGAAGAATGGTAAGGGCAAGGAGGTGTGGAGGCGGCAGGGAAGAGTGGTAAGGGCAGGGAGGTGTGGAGGTGGCAGGGAAGAGTGGTAAGGGCAGGGAGGTGTGGAGGCGGCAGGGAAGAGTGGTAAGGGCATGGAGGTGTGGAGGCGGCAGGGAGTTGTGGAGGTGGCAGGGAAGAGTGGTAAGGGCAGGGAGGTGTTGAGGTGGCATGGAAGAGTGGTAAGGGCAGGGAGGTGTGGAGGCGGCAGGGAAGATTGGTAAAGGCAGGGAGGTGTGGAGGCGGCAGGGAAGAGTGGTAAGGGCAGAAAGGTGTGGAGGCGGCAGGGAAGAGTGGTAGGGACAGGGAGGTGGTAAGGGCAGGGAAGAGTGGTAAGGGCAGGGAGGTGTGGAGGCGGCAGGGAGTTGTGGAGGTGGCAGGGAAGAGTGGTAAGGGCAGGGAGTTGTGGAGGTGGCAGGCAAGAGTGGTAAGGGCAGGGAGGTGTGGAGGCAGCAGGAAAGAGTGGTAAGGGCATGGAGGTATGGAGGCAGCAGGGAAGAGTGGTAATGGCATGGAGGCAGCAGGGAAGAGTGGTAAGGGCATAGAGGTGTGGAGGTGGCAGGGAAGAAAGGTAAGGGCGTGGAGGTGGCAGGGAAAAATGATAAGGGCAGGGAGGTGTGGAGGCAGTAGGGAAGAATGGTAAGGGCAAGGAGGTGTGGAGGCGGCAGGGAAGAGTGGTAAGGGCAGGGAGGTGTGGAGGCGGCAGGGAAGAGTGGTAAGGGCATGGAGGTGTGGAGGCGGCAGGGAAGAGTGGTAAGGGCATAGAGGTGTGGAGGTGGCAGGGAGTTGTGGAGGTGGCAGGGAAGAGTGGTAAGGGCAGGGAGGTGTGGAGGTGGCAGGGAAGAGTAGTAAGGGCAGGGAGGTGTGGAGGAGGCAGGGAAGAAAGGTAAGGGCGTGGAGGTGGCAGGGATAAATGATAAGGGCAGGGAGGTGTGGAGGCAGTAGGGAAGAATGGTAAGGGCAAGGAGGTGTGGAGGCGGCAGGGAAGAGTGGTAAGGGCAGGGAGGTGTGGAGGCGGCAGGGAAGAGTGGTAAGGGCATGGAGGTGTGGAGGCGGCAGGGAGTTGTGGAGGTGGCAGGGAAGAGTGGTAAGGGCAGGGAGGTGTGGAGGCGGCAGGGAAGATTGGTAACGGCATGAAGGTGTGGAGGCGGCAGGGAAAAGTGGTAAGGGCAGGAAGGTGTGGAGGCGGCAGGGAGTTGTGGAGGTGGCAGGGAAGAGTGGTAAGGGCAGGGAGGAATGGGAAGAATGGTAAGGGAGGTGTGGAGGTGGCAGGGAGGAATGGGAAGGACGGGAGGAATGGGAAGGGCAGGGAGGAGTGGGAAGGGCAGGGAGGGGTGGTAAGGACAGGGAGGAGTGGGAAGGACAGGGAGGAATGGGAAGGGCAGGGAGGAATGGGAAGGGCAGGGAGGAGTGGGAAGGACAGGGAGGAATGGGAAGGACGGGAGGAATGGGAAGGGCAGGGAGGTGTGGGAAGGGCAGGGAGGAGTGGGAAGGACAGGGAGGAATGGGAAGGACGGGAGGAATGGGAAGGGCAGGGAGGTGTGGAGGTGGTAGGGAAGAGTGGTAAGAGCAGGGAGGAATGGGAATAGTGGTAAGGGAGGTGTGGAGGTGGCAGGGAGGAATGGGAAGGACGGGAGGAATGGGAAGGGCAGGGAGGAATGAGAAGGGCAGGGAGGAGTGGGAAGGACAGGGAGGAGTGGGAAGGACAGGGAGGAATGGAAAGGACGGGAGGAATGGGAAGGACGGGAGGAATGAGAAGGGCAGGGAGGCGTGGGAAGGACAGGGAGGAATGGGAAGGGCAGGGAGGAATGGGAAGGGCAGGGAGGAATGGGAAGGACGGGAGGAATGGGAAGGGCAGGGAGGTGTGGAGGTGGCAGGGAAGAGTGGTAAGGGCATGGAGGAATGGGAAGAGTGGTAAGGGAGGTGTGGAGGTGGCAGGGAGGAATGGGAAGGATGGGAGGAATGGTAAGGGCAGGGAGGTGTGGAGGTGGCTGGGAAGGGTGGTAAGGGAGGTGTGGAGGTGGCAGGGAGGAATGGGAAGGATGGGAGGAATGGTAAGGGCAGGGAGGTGTGGAGGTGGCTGGGAAGAGTGGTAAGGGAGGTGTGGAGGTGGCAGGGAGGAATGGGAAGGGCAGGGAGGAATGGGAATAGAGTTGCCACCTCATCCCTTTAAACCCGAACACCTTCGAATTACACAGGTTCTGAGGCTAATTAAATGCAGATAAGGCACCAAGTGAGTTTAATTACCACCTTAATCAGCCACAGAACCCGAGTAATTCATATGTGTTCGGGTTTAAAGGGATGGAGGTGGCAACCATAAATGGGAAGGACAGGTGGAATGGGAAGGGCAGGGAGGAGTGGGAAGGACGGGGAGGTGTGTGAAGGGCAAGGTGGAATGGGAAGGGCAGGGAGGAATGAGAAGGACAGGAGGAATGGGAAGGGCAGGGAGGAGTGGGAAGGGCAGGGAGGAGTGGGAAGGACAGGAGGAATGGGAAGGGCAGGGAGGAGTGGGAAGGGCAGGGAGGAGTGGGAAGGACAGGAGGAATGGGAAGGGCAGGGAGGAGTGGGAAGGGCAGGGAGGAGTGGGAAGGGCAGGGAGGAATGGGAAGGGCAGGGAGGAATGGGAAGGGCAGGGAGGAGTGATAAATGGAAGAAAAAGTGGTGATGGAAGTGGAGTGGTAGGCGGGGGAAAAGTCATCTGTGGGTGAAGGGGCGGGGCAGAAAGGCAAGGAGGGAGGGGCCAGGACGGCGCAGACAGTCACGTTGATTACACCAAATCCGCCGGTGACGTAATTCCTAGGCGCGGTATCCACATCGCGTTGCCAGGGGGCGGTGCCCGTCCGTGTCGCGCTGTGTGATGATGTCACTTGCTGCTGAATGGATTGGGCGCGGAGTCTGTGTTGAGGTGACGGCGGAGGGGATGTGACCGGAGGAGGACCGGGGACCGGACTGAAGGTGACTATCACCCCCCTCCCCCCTTATATCTGTGTGTATGGACCCCCCCCAATTCACCTGTGTGTTCCCCTCCCCCTCTGTGGCCTGTGTGAGAAGCCTCTGATGTCAGCTTGTGGTGATTTTATTTGTGAAGCTTCACAAATCTCTGAAGGGGCCGCCCCTCCCCCCTTATAGAGACCTGAACCCCAAATGTCATCTTGTGCTTCAGCTCCTCCCCCTCCATAAATGTTGTTTTTTTTTAATACTTTGTGCATTTGATGTGATTTTTGGAAGCCGTGTGACTCTGAGCTCTACAAAAAAATCGCACGCAAGTCGCAATCTTTATCATTCAGATGTCCCTTTCAGTGTTTTTGTTTTTTTACATGGAAGTCTTCGGCCCTCCGTGTCACATGGAAGTCGGGACCGGAGTAGTGCAGGAATTAATTTACGCGCTTCAGCTTCGGAACATTTACCCCCCAGAATGACCGGGGCCATTGTTTGCGATACGGCACTGCGTCGCTTTAGCTGACAATTGCGCGGTCGTGCGACGTTGTACCCAAACAAAATTGACGTCCCTTCACCCCTCCCCCCCAGAAATAGAGCTTTCTTTTGGTGGTATTTGATCGCCTCTCTGTGGTTTTTATTACTCTACAAACCACTTTATTTCACCCCTCTGCATATCATAGATGAGAAGAGGGTACAGCGGTGGGGAAAATAAGCAGGAGGGGTTCAGAGGTGCAATACAAGAGCAGGAGGGTACAGTGGTGGGGCAGGAGAGCGGGGGGGGGCAGATGTGCAGGGGGGGTACAGTGGTGGGGCAGCTGTGCAGGGGGGGGTACAGCGGTGGGGAAAATAAGCAGGAGGGGTTCAGAGGTGCAATACAAGAGCAGGAGGGTACAGTGGTGGGGCAGGAGAGCGGGGGGGCACAGTGGTGAGGCAGGAGAGCGGGGGGGGGGGCACAGTGGGGGGGGGGCAGATGTGCAGGGGGGGTACAGTGGTGGGGCAGGAGAGCGGGGGGGCACAGTGGTGAGGCAGGAGAGCGGGGGGGGGGCACAGTGGGGGGGGCAGATGTGCAGGGGGGGTACAGTGGTGGGGCAGATGTGCAGGGGGGGTACAGTGGTGGGGCAGCTGTGCGGGGGGGGTACAGTGGTGGGGCAGATGTGCGGGGGGGGGTGTACAGTGGTGGGGCAGCTGTGCGGGGGGGGGTACAGTGGTGGGGCAGATGTGCGGGGGGGGGTACAGTGGTGGGGCAGATGTGCGGGGGGGGTACAGTGGTGGGGCAGATGTGCGGGGGGGTACAGTGGTGGGGCAGATGTGCGGGGGGGGTACAGTGGTGGGGCAGATGTGCGGGGGGGTACAGTGGTGGGGCAGATGTGCGGGGGGGTACAGTGGTGGGGCAGATGTGCGGGGGGGGTACAGTGGTGGGGCAGATGTGCGGGGGGGTACAGTGGTGGGGCAGATGTGCGGGGGGGTACAGTGGTGGGGCAGATGTGCGGGGGGGGTACAGTGGTGGGGTAGATGTGCAGGGGGGGGGTACAGTGGTGGGGTAGATGTGCAGGGGGGGGGTACAGTGGTGGGGCAGATGTACAGGGGGGGGGTACAGTGGTGGGGCAGATGTACAGGGGGGAGTACAGGGGGGGGTACAGTGGAGGGGCAGATGTGCGGGGGGGTACAGTGGTGGGGCAGATGTGCGGGGGGGGTACAGTGGTGGGGCAGATGTGCGGGGGGGTACAGTGGTGGGGCAGATGTGCGGGGGAGGTACAGTGGTGGGGCAGATGTGACAGTGATCTGAGGCATGAGAGTCCAGGATGTTAATTTCTCTTTACAGCATTTACTTCATAAAAAATCCTTTTCGTGATTGAGTGTGTGAAGTTGACATTTTTTTGTTATAAAATCTTTGAAAACAATTTTTCGGCACCCTGTGCTCCAAAGGTTACCCCCCCCCCCCCCCCCCGGGATAGAGAAAGGAAGTGACGGAGGGAAATATTTTTCTGTTTGTTGTGAGTTTCAATCACATTACTACTCGTTTTGTGTCGGTGAACTTTACATAAACAAAATTGACGTCCCTTCACCCCTCCCCCCCAGAAATAGAGCTTTCTTTTGGTGGTATTTGATCGCCTCTCTGTGGTTTTTATTACTCTACAAACCACTTTATTTCACCCCTCTGCATATCATAGATGAGAAGAGGGTACAGCGGTGGGGAAAATAAGCAGGAGGGGTTCAGAGGTGCAATACAAGAGCAGGAGGGTACAGTGGTGGGGCAGGAGAGCGGGGGGGGGCACAGTGGGGGGGGCAGATGTGCAGGGGGGGTACAGTGGTGGGGCAGATGTGCAGGGGGGGGTACAGCGGTGGGGAAAATAAGCAGGAGGGGTTCAGAGGTGCAATACAAGAGCAGGAGGGTACAGTGGTGGGGCAGGAGAGCGGGGGGGCACAGTGGTGAGGCAGGAGAGCGGGGGGGGGGCACAGTGGGGGGGGGCAGATGTGCAGGGGGGGTACAGTGGTGGGGCAGGAGAGCGGGGGGGCACAGTGGTGAGGCAGGAGAGCGGGGGGGGGGCACAGTGGGGGGGGCAGATGTGCAGGGGGGGTACAGTGGTGGGGCAGATGTGCAGGGGGGGTACAGTGGTGGGGCAGCTGTGCGGGGGGGGTACAGTGGTGGGGCAGATGTGCGGGGGGGGTACAGTGGTGGGGCAGCTGTGCGGGGGGGGGTACAGTGGTGGGGCAGATGTGCGGGGGGGGGTACAGTGGTGGGGCAGATGTGCGGGGGGGGGTACAGTGGTGGGGCAGATGTGCGGGGGGGGTACAGTGGTGGGGCAGATGTGCGGGGGGGGTACAGTGGTGGGGCAGATGTGCGGGGGGGTACAGTGGTGGGGCAGATGTGCGGGGGGGGTACAGTGGTGGGGCAGATGTGCGGGGGGGGTACAGTGGTGGGGCAGATGTGCGGGGGGGTACAGTGGTGGGGCAGATGTGCGGGGGGGTACAGTGGTGGGGCAGATGTGCGGGGGGGGTACAGTGGTGGGGTAGATGTGCAGGGGGGGGGTACAGTGGTGGGGTAGATGTGCAGGGGGGGGGGTACAGTGGTGGGGCAGATGTACAGGGGGGGGGTACAGTGGTGGGGCAGATGTACAGGGGGGAGTACAGGGGGGGGTACAGTGGAGGGGCAGATGTGCGGGGGGGTACAGTGGTGGGGCAGATGTGCGGGGGGGGTACAGTGGTGGGGCAGATGTGCGGGGGGGTACAGTGGTGGGGCAGATGTGCGGGGGAGGTACAGTGGTGGGGCAGATGTGACAGTGATCTGAGGCATGAGAGTCCAGGATGTTAATTTCTCTTTACAGCATTTACTTCATAAAAAATCCTTTTCGTGATTGAGTGTGTGAAGTTGACATTTTTTTGTTATAAAATCTTTGAAAACAATTTTTCGGCACCCTGTGCTCCAAAGGTTACCCCCCCCCCCCCCCCCCCGGGATAGAGAAAGGAAGTGACGGAGGGAAATATTTTTCTGTTTGTTGTGAGTTTCAATCACATTACTACTCGTTTTGTGTCGGTGAACTTTACATAAACAAAGAATGTTTGTTTGGAAATCATGTGACCTTTTTTTGATGAGATGCTTTTAGGTATTTTTTGTTTTATTATTTAGATGAATTATTGTGCAGATTGTCATAGAGAATTATTGAGTTGCATTTGATTTATTTCTCTCTCATCACAGCATGGCTGCTTTACCTCAAAACAATCTCCAGAAGCAGTTAGAATTCTTTTCTGCGAAGGTTGGTGGGAACAAACTCTCTCTTCAGAAGTCTAAGCCGAGGTGAGTGCAATCTGATGGGTTTGTATTTATTTGTTTGCAAAATGTGATAGATGATATGATATGATATGATGATATGAGTATATCAATACACAGCATGTCATGCTTTAAAATTGCGAACGCTCGTGGAATGGTGGAAAAATACGGCACTTAAAAAAATCTCAATAGTCGACCCTTTCTACAAGTTACCAGTTTGGCTTTACAGAGGAGGTCTAGTGCTAGAATTATTGCTCACACTCGGACGTTCGCGGCGATACCTCACATGTGTGGTTTGAATGTTGTTTACATTATGGAGAGATCTGGGATCAATAAGACCCCACATTTCTCCTATACAAAGCATTAGATAAAAAAAAAATTACTCTAGAGCTTTAGAAAAAAAAAAAAGGCCTTTACATTCATGACGTCGCTCTAGTCCTCCTAGCGTAGACCATAGAGATGAGTGGAGGCCATCTTTCCTCCTTCATTTATCTGTTACCAGCAGTCGCAAACGCCGGATCGGTTCTTGGGCTTTGCGGTAGCTACATCCCCCTCCACAGCTTCTAGAAGTGATCCAGTGGCGAATGCGCTGCTGGGACTACTTTTATCAGTTAGAGAATCGCCGGCGAAAAAAAACTACCGGGGTTATTGCATATTGCTGCAGCCATGACCCTGGTATTCCACTGCTGACTGAGGACGTCCTTTGTCTATGGCATGGTCTGCACGTGGTTAAAGGCTGAAGGTTTTTTTTTATATATATATATATATATATAAAATTTGAATATTTTTTTGTGCCTGGAGTACAACATTTAAAGCAGAGCTCCGCCCACTGCTGCAAAAAATTAAAAGCCAGCTGTCGGGTGTATGCCGCCTCCATTGCGATTAAGGGAACTCAGCAGTGAAGCCCTACGGCTTCACGCCGGGAGCCCTACTGCACATGCACTAGGCTCCGCTCCTCTGTCCTACTGGTGGCCAGGGAAGGAGGAGGAGGAGGAGGAGGGAGCCCGGGCGGTGATGTCGATACCCGCGGCTGAGGCTCCCAGAAGTGGAAACAGGATATCTATGAAAGACCGGTATCCTGCCCCCCCTCCCCCCGAAAGGTGCAAAATGTGGCACCGGATGGGGGGGAGGAGTACAACCAGCAGAAGTTCCACTTTTGGGTTGAACTCCGCTTTAACTTTATTTTTTTTCTCTTACTCTCTGAACAATCATAGTTAAAGCGGAGTTCAGCTGGTTTTTTGAGTTGATTAGCTGCTGACTTTTAATAAACATCCACTCACCTGTCCCACAGTCCAGCGATGCGGCCGCCCGAAGCCTACGTTCTCTCCCCCCTCCTCTTTGCGGCGCCGACATTGTGAGTGTGGGCGCCCGGCTGTGACAGTTTGTCACAGCCGGGCGCGCACTGCACATGCGCGAGCCACGCTGCGCTCCTTCAATGGCCAGGCAATGTTCTGGGACCTGTTATGTGCCCCAGAACATTGCTGGGTGGGAGGGGGCCGCTTAGGAATCGCCTAGGCGGTCAGAAGTCGGACGAAGGAAGTCCCACTCCAAACCAGGTTCCCAGCCCACCCCCCCAATTGTGGCATGTCATGGGGCGAGAAGTACTTAAAGCGGAAGTTCCACTTTTGGGTGGAACTCCGCTTTAATCTGGTTGGAAAAAAAAACTAATAAATCAACCAACAAATCTTATATTTTCATATTTTCCTTTACAGTGTATTTACTTTTAAAAAGAAGAATTCCTCGGATGGGTCGGTAGTAACAAGCTTCATTCCTGCAAATCAGCATGTACCACTGAAGGATAAGAATGTAAATGTTGCCCAAGAACAGCCCTCAGTGAAACAATCCACAGCTCCTTCAAAATCCAAAGAGACAAGTAAGCTCAATACATTCTTCACACCTGTCTGTGCAAAACCTCCAGAACCTTCTCCGCTAATACTTCCCGCAAAGACTGTCCAGCAAAGTTCAGATGGGAAACGTGAGACCAATAAACCTAATAAACTCTTTACACCCGTTCATATAAAACCTCCAGAACCTTCCCCACCACCACTTCCTACAAGACCCGTTCAGCCAGGTTCAGATGGGAAAATTGAGACCATCGGAAAAGTGGACTCTCTTCCTAAGAAAAGGGGCTGCAATACATCCCTCAGTTCCACTCTCAGCCTGGAGGAATGGGATGATATGAATGACTTTGACACGTCTGTATCTCCTCCCAAGAGCCAAATTAGGAAATGCGGAAAAATGCCAGAGAAATGCAGCCAGAAGCCTAATGCGATCTCTCCGAAATCTCAGACACTCGAGGAAACGTCATCTGTAAATAAAGAGAGTGTGAAAAACTGTATAGAGCAACGGCCTGGTGTGGTTCCTGATTCCTGTGCAGAGAATGTAGACGCGTGTGTAGGTGGGTGGTTTTAATTTATGAACCATTGTCTTGTTCATGTTTATTATTGGCCTTGAACAAGTACTTACCGTATATACTCGAGTATAAGTCGTTCCGAGTATAAGTCGAGGCCCTAATTTACCACAAAAAAATGGGAAAAACTTATTGACCCGAGTATAAGACGAGGGTGAGAAATGCACAGCTACTGTAAGTGGAAAAGTGGGTCAACAATGCCTATTTGCAGCCTCACTGTGCCCATTTGCATGCCTCACTGCGCCCATTTGCAGCCATAGGTCCCCCGAACTTCAAACTCGGTAGTTAAGGGTTCCTAGATGTCCCCTAGCTGCAGCCAAAATTTGGGGTCTCTGAACCCAAAGTGTCCCAAAATGACATTGCTGCAGATGGACACAGTTGACCGACTTTGGGGCCCCGTATCTCGGGGCCACTTAGTGCTAGGAACCCCAAATTTGGTGTGCAAACCCAGTGGAACTAGCACAATAAAATATCCAAAGCTGGGATTTCTAGAACCAAGTGGTCCCGAGATACAGGACCCCAAAAATCTGTTCAGAAAATGTCAAGCACTTTTCTGCAGCAGAGAATGACATTTTCCTAACCTATTTTGGGGCCCCATATCTCGGGGCCACTTGGTGCTAGGAACTCCAGCTTTGGATATGTTATGGTACCAGGCCCACTGGGTTTGCACACCAAATTTGGGGTTCCTAGCACTAAGTGACCCTAAGATACAGGGCTCCAAATTCGGTTCAGAAAATGTCAAGCACTTTTCTGCAGCAGAGAATGACATTTTCTGAACCGATTTTGGGGCCCCGTATCTCAGGGCCACTTAGTGCTAGGAACTCCAGCTTTTGGTATGTTGTGGAACCAGGTCCACTGGGTTTGCACACCAAATTTGTGGTTTTTAGCACCAAGTGGCCCTGAGATACGGGGCCCCAAAGTCGGTTCGGAAAATGAAATTTTTTGCTGCAGAAAAGTGCTTGACTCGAGTATAAGTCGAGGGGGGCACTTTCAGCACAAAAAAAGGTGCTGAAAAATTCGACTTATACTCGAGTATATACGGTATGTGCTAGCTATTTTAGAATTTTCCTTACCCCAAGGCAAGTGTCCAAATGGCTTTCAACAGCTTGCAAACAAATATAGCATATGTCAATAAGCTTTTTGTACTATTTCTTTGTACCAAATAAAAAAAGTTTGTAAATAGATTGATGTATACCCTGAGGCTGCATTCACACCTGAGCTTTTTCAGCTCATATAACGCCCGAAAAACACCCAACAAGCAAAATCCCATTCATTTAAATGGCCCCTGTTCACATCTGAGTGTTTTGTAGCCTAAAGCAAAAGGCCTGCAGCTCAAAAAAGTACACAAGCTTCTTTTTTGGGCAGGTTACAAGCTTTTTTTTTGGTTTTTACATTGCTGACCTGTGCAAAATCGTGGCAAAAAAGGACGACTTACTGCCTGAAAACAAAAAGCTCAGGTGTGAATGCGGCCTAAAAGTATGGTATATTGTGTGTGTATATAGGGTAGGATCTGTATGATGTGCAAAGCAGACTCTTATCCAGGGTGGATTTGATTTAAATCAAGTCGATTTTTCATAATCTTTAAAGGGCGACTGTCATCTCTGTCCCGTAGCGCCTCCTCCTCTGACCAGCTGTTAGCTCACCGACAGTCCCATTCACTTGAATGGGATGGCTGGTGATGGGGCAGTAACACAACAAGGTGAGGGACGTGGTGGCAGCGGGTGAGTGGATGCCCGCTAACAGGTGCTGGCATGATGGATCTGAAATGACAGGTGCTCTTTAAAGTGGTTGTAAACTCTCATACTAGCTCATTATGAAGTGCTTACCTTCGATCGAAGCTGTTGCAGCGGTCCTCATACACCGCTGTGGCTGGCGACATGTCTCCTGGAGTTATTTCCAGGTATCGCGGGCTCCGGCGCTGTGATTGGCCGGAGCCGCGATGACGTCGCCTCCTCCGGTTATGGCACAGCTACTGAAGAAATGGCACGAGCGAACCGTTTCTTCAGTGCGCCGATGACGTCGGGACATGCGGACACAGTGAATATCTCCTAAACCGTACAGTTTAGGAGATATTCATGGTACCTAGAGGTAAGTCTTATTATAGGCTTACCTGTAGATCAGGGATATGCAATTAGCGGACCTCCAGCTGTTGCAAAACTACAAGTCCCATCATGCCTTTGCCTCTGAGTGTCATGCTTGTGGCTGTCAGAGTCTTGCTATGTACCATGGGACTTGTAGTTCTGCAACAGCTGGAGGTCCGTTAATTGCATATCCCTGCTGTAGGTAAAAGTACGTAAGTAAAAGTACGTAGTACAGGGTGTACAACCACTTTAAATGGAAGGACTTATTCTTGCTGGTAGTTCGAATCTTTACATTTTTGCAAACAAAATGAAGGTTTTCTACTTAGAATAATAAGCTGTCAGGTTAGTAGAACAGCGATATCAGAACCGATTCAATCATACAGTTTGTAGTGTACATAGATTTTTCAAAACGGTGGGATAAAGGAATATTCCTGAACTTTTGTTTTATGTCCCATGGTTTGTTTTTTGTTTTTTCAAAAAGTTTTTATTTAGCATATCAGAAATTAAACATACAAGACATCGGGCAGGTATTGCATCAAGTATAGTCAGCAGTGAATTCACAGAGATCCAGACAATAATGTAACCATCAACATTCCATAACCATAATGTCCTGATTCTCCAACCCTATCCCGCACACCGGAACAGTTGCTTAATAGAAACCAATCAGTGCAACCAAACCCCCCCCCCCCCCCCCCTAACTTGCCCCTTAGGCAAAGGAAGTAACCAGGGATTTTAACGTTTGCCATATTGCCATGTATTGCCATACAGCTTCTCATAGCCTACTACACCTTTCTAACTTCAATATTCATTCATCCAATCACTATGCTCATATTCCCACCCTCTGGCTGGACTCACTGGGATTACTCTCTTAGGCACATCCACAACTCTAGGTCCTTTCTTCCTCCAATGTGTTCTTGGAGTCCACCCATCTAAACCATACCTACCTTGAATTTTTTGGGGGGGCACCCCTGGCCTCATACGTCATCCTATATAAAAGTACATTCACATTTACTACTTTTATCCACAGCCCTGCTGTCAGGTGCTCTCCATAAATCCAGCGCCTGGCTATCGGTTTTCTTACTCTGAAGTATAGGATCCTAAGGAACAGTTTAGTGCAGGGATATGCAATTAGTGGACCTCCAGCTGTTGCAAAACTTCAAGTCCCATCATGCCTCTGGGTGTCATGCTTGTGGCTGTCAGAGTCTTGCTATGCCTCATGGGACTTGTAGTTCTGCAACAGCTGGAGGTCCGCTAATTGCATATCCCTGATCTAGAGCTTCCCGCCATATCTCCTCAGACAACTCTGGCACAATAATCACCCACTGAGCCTTGGCCTTTGGATAGCAACCCCCGAGTTCCCAGGACCCACTGCCCTATAGCAGGGCTCGACAAACCCCGGGCGCCAGGTCGCATTTGCGACTAGAATTAGCGACCTTGCGCCTGGGGCGGCACAGCTGGGGGTATCCTGTCTCTGTGCGGACTCCGACCCCCCCCGTGTGATCGAATTGAGGCCCCGGCTTTGCGGCCTTCTTCGGTAGTTCTGGAGTCCTTAAATCTGGCCCCATCTTGTGGTGGCCGTTGGTATTGCAACCAGCAATGCTAATGCGAAATACCTGCCTGTTTTCACTGCCCATCTCCTTCCCAAAGTGGAGAAGAGAAGGAAGTGAATGTGGGGATAGCCTTTTTTTTTTTTTTTTCGTAATAGAATTTATTTTTATTTATTTATATTTATATAAAAACTGTTAAATTAATTTTAATTAGGAAAAAAATAAATAATTTGTTATCTCCCTGCTTGGCCCCTTTCACACGGGCTGTCTGATCAGATTCGCCTGTCTCTTTTTCAGGCGGACCTGATCGGACCCTTAGAGCGCTTTCACACCGAGCCGCGGGGGGCGTCGGCGGTAAAGCGGCGCTATTTTTAGCGCTGCTTTACCGTCGTTTTAGTGGCGCTATTCGGGGCCTCTAGCGGGGCGGTCTTTTTCTGTGTAAATTTAAGATTGGTTATTTTTTATATTGAAAATAAAGCTTTGTCGGTCGTTTAAAAAAAAAACCTGGCTCCTAACTTTTTTAGCTGGCTCCTAGATTCCAAGCAAATTTGTCAAGCCCTGCCCTATAGTATCTAGAAATTAGTTTAGTTGGATCCGGGTCAATTGGAACCGTCTCCAGCTGTTATATCTCGTGGCTACTGTGAAGTTATGTGAATGCATCAATGCAGTGCATGTTATCTCAGCTTGGCTTCATTGAATGAGTTTACCAAAAAATGTAAATATTGCAGAATAAACAGCCTCATGCTACATAACTAAGCTCCATTTCATGCTGAATAAATGAAATTATTAATGTATCTTAAAAAAAAAAACTATCTTTTAGATAAAGCACTTTAATAAAATTAATTTGATAAAATAAAAATCAAAAAAATCTTTTTTTTTTTTTTTTTTTTTTTTTTTTTAATAGAAAAAAAAAAAAATCATTTATTTTTATCCACCCTTTTCTTCTCTACAGATGGATTTCTTCATGTGTAACTTCTTTAGCTGCTAGTACTGCCAGAATTAGTAATTTGATGGGCTAGTAGTTCTGGACATTTTAACATGTTGCTGACCATTTGCTGTGGGAAAAGCATTGGCTTTAACGCCCACACACTGCACATATGTCGGTGGGGTGGGGGTGGGGCGGGCGCACGTTTCTGTGCTGAGTCTGCTCACTGTGTGTTCTCAGCTCAGGTTCAAAGGCAGCTCGTGGTCCCCATTTACAGTCGTCAGTAGCCAGTGGGACCAGCTCCCGATCATGTGACTACTGTGACAGCCAATCACAGTGGTTGTATGATTGCATATCCTTCCTTCCCTCCCATAGTCTGTAAAGTGGCAGTGCACACTTGACCTCCAGAAGATTTACACCCCCCCCATATGACCAGGCCCCCCATACGGCGCGGCGTTACTTTAACTGACAATTACGCGGTCTTGCGACGCTCTACCCAAACAAAATTTATGTCCTTTTTTTCCCCCCACAATTAAAGCTTTCGTTTGGTGGTATTTGATCACCTCCTGCGGTTTTTAATTTTTGTGCTATAAACAAAAAGAGGCCGACAATTTTTGAAAAACAAACACAATATTTTTTACTTTCTGCTATAAAACAAATCTGATAAATTGAAAAAAAAAATCTAATTTCTTAATAAACATTACTAGTAAAAATAAAAACATCCCATAGTTTGTAGACGCTATAACTTTTGCGCAAACCAATCAATATACACTTATTGTTTTTTTTTTTTTGTTTTTTTTTTACCAAAAATATGTAGCAGAATACATATGGACCAAAATTTATTAGGAAATTTAGATTTTTTTGCAATTTATTTGATATTTTTTATAGCAGAAAGTAAAAAATATTGTTTGTTTTTCAAAATTGTCAGTCTCTTTTTGTTTATAGCGCAAAAATTAAATACCGCAGAGGTGATCAAATGCCACCAAAAGAAAGTTCTATTTGTGGGGAAAAAAAAGGACATAAATTTTATTTGGGTACAGCGTCGCACGACCGCGCAATTGTCAGTTAAAGCGACGCAGTGCCGTATCGCGAAAATTATTTTTACTAGCAGTGGTGGCGATCAGCGTCTTATAGCGGGACTGCGATGTTGCGGTGGACTTTGACACTTTGTGGGGACCAGTGACACTAATGCCCCGTACACGCGGTCGGACTTTGATCGGACATTCCGACAACAAAATCCTAGGACTTTTTCCGACGGATGTTGGCTCAAACTTGTCTTGCATACACACGGTCGCACAAAGTTGTCGGAAAATCCGATCATTCTGCACGCGGTGACATAAAACACGTACGTCGGGACTATAAACGGGGCAGTGGCCAATAGCTTTCATCTCTTTATTTATTCTGAGCATGCGTGGCACTTTGTCCGTTGGATTTGTGTACACACGATCGGAATTTCCGACAACGGATTTTGTTGTCGGAAAATTTTATCTCCTGCTGTCCAACTTTGTGTGTCGGAAAATCCGATGGAAAATGTCCGATGGAGCCCACACACGGTCGGAATTTCCGACAACACGCTCCGATCGGACATTTTCCATCGGAAAATCCGACCGTGTGTACGGGGCATAACAGAGTGATCAGTGCTAAAAATATGGACTGTCACCTCAGGGGGCGATCAATGGGTTAAATATGTGCCTAGCCAGTGTTTATGTGTACTGTGGGAGGTCCTTTTTACAAGGGGAAGAGATGGAATTTTTTTTCCCTGCTTTGCAGGAACACAAATTCCATCCCTTCCCTGCAGTCAGAACGGTGATCTGCTTTGTTTACATAGGCAGATCGCTGTTCTGCCTCTCTGCTGAACGATCGATGGGTGCCAGCGGACATGGGGTAACGTGCACCCGCCGATCAGCGTCTGCTGTGTGTCATCCCGGCGAAAGTGAGCTGCCGGCAAAACAGGCATGCGTGCCCCCCCCTACCCGGAAATGTCAGATCATGTATATTTACGTGTTCTGGGGCACAGGTGCCACCCTGTAGCGGTAAAACTGCTATAGGGCGGACCTGAAGGGACACTGGTCTGAAAAGAAGTAATTAATGGAACACAATTTTGCAACTCTGACCTGTATTGGTAAAACTACAGATCATCTCAACTACTTGGTCTATCCAGGTGTATTATGCCACGTTTTTTTCATTTAGGACTTTCTTTTGGTGGTAAATGATAATGAATATCTTCCGATTTTCATTATCATCAAAGGAAAACTTGCCCCAAAATAGTACTAAAAAAATGTATTTACCGGTATTTATTTATTTTTTTAAGTTAGCTGTATATTTCTTGCTATTACCATGACTTGCCACCCAATAATAACCAAAAATAAATTCTCCTGCTCCTGGCGATTGCAGTGATACCACATATGTGTATGTTTGTATCCGTAGTACAACCCAGAAACAATAGTAAAAAAAAAAACATACTGACCGTCGGTACTGACAGTCGGTTGGTTGGTCAGTCAAACCCTCCTCCCCCTTCGATCAGTCCCCCATTGATCGACAACCAGGTTGCACTTATCCCAACCAGGTAGCGGGCCTGCGCCTCCTCCTCGTCGGCTTTCCCCTGTGTCTCCTCCTCGTCGGCTTTCCCCTGTGTCTCCTCCTCGTCGGCTTTCCCCTGTGTCTCCTCCTCGTCGGCTTTCCCCTGTGTCTCCTCCTCGGCGGCTTTCCCCTGTGTCTCCTCCTCGGCGGCTTTCCCCTGTGTCTCCTCCTCGGCGGCTTTCCCCTGTGTCTCCTCCTCGACGGCTTTCCCCTGTGTCTCCTCCTCGGCGGCTTTCCCCTGTGTCTCCTCCTCGGCGGCTTTCCCCTGTGTCTCCTCCTCGGCGGCTTTCCCCTGTGTCTCCTCCTCGGCGGCTTTCCCCTGTGTCTCCTCCTCGGCGGCTTTCCCCTGTGTCTCCTCCTCGGCGGCTTTCCCCTGTGTCTCCTCCTCGGCGGCTTTCCCCTGTGTCTCCTCCTCGGCGGCTTTCTCCTGTGTCTCCTCCTCGGCGGCTTTCCCCTGTGTCTCCTCCTCGGCGGCTTTCCCCTGTGTCTCCTCCTCGGCGGCTTTCCCCTGTGTCTCCTCCTCGGCGGCTTTCCCCTGTGTCTCCTCCTCGGCGGCTTTCCCCTGTGTCTCCTCCTCGGCGGCTTTCCCCTGTGTCTCCTCCTCGTCGGCTTTCCCCTGTGTCTCCTCCTCGTCGGCTTTCCCCTGTGTCTCCTCCTCGTCGGCTTTCCCCTGTGTCTCCTCCTCGTCGGCTTTCCCCTGTGTCTCCTCCTCGTCGGCTTTCCCCTGTGTCTCCTCCTCGTCGGCTTTCCCCTGTGTCTCCTCCTCGTCGGCTTTCCCCTGTGTCTCCTCGACAGACAATATGGTTGCTTCTCCTATCGGCCAATCGGGTCTCAGGATCCACTTCCTGATTGGTTGTGAGGAGAATCAGGAGTACAATAGCGTTCTCTACGCCCAGAGCCCACCCTTTTTTGAAGCCAGTTAGAGCCTCGGACTCTAATTGTGTGCTTTAAAAAAAAAAAAAGCCCCATTGATGCGTCTGTTGCCCCGCATGTAGAAAAAGGGGGGCGGTGCCATTGGGCCCCTAATGGAGGGGCCTGCCACTGTTTGACGCTAACATTAACCGTGGCACCGACCGAGATCTAACATTGATCTAGCAAATTTTTTATTTTTTTTATTTTACAGACTTTTGTTTGTTTATATTTTCCTCTCCTGCAGGAAGAGGAAGATACAATGTATCTTTCTCTCTATTCAGAAGAGGAAGTAAACACAGGGGGGGCAGGCTGCACATCGACGGATCTAATCTGTAATAACCAATCGGAGGCCATCACAGCCATCAGGTGACCTGGAACTGGGGATCCAGGGTCCCGATCATTAGTATGAGACCCGGGGCTCTCGGTGAGAATCCAGTTTCTGCTCTGGGAGTGCATTGTACTGTTCGCTCCCAGCACATAGACAGGTACACGGATAAAGACACAGTTCAGTGAAGCCGCATATATGCGTACCGTCGCCGGGAAGGGGTTAAAATCTGCATGAATACATTCCTGACATGTTACAATGTAGGATAAGTGGTGCAATCTGTAAGCCTGAGGAATGGGGCGGCACTGATTGTCAGCACTGGTGCACTAATAATCCGTGAAAAATGGTAAAAGAAACTGCGCTAAAAACCAAGTGTTGAAATAAAATACAGTGAATCAGCAGCAACCTTCACAAAAACATCAAATGTGGAAAAGCATAAAGAAAAAAGAGGTTGCGCTAGTGCTAATGAAACATAATAAATAATTGACAGTGACAAAATTCATATATGTCAAAAAAATCAATGTGTAGAACTCTAATATTGAAAAAAGACCATAAATTGAAATCCCAATCAAGTGTTATACGGAGTCCAAAAAATCAATAAACATCAATGAAATGTTATTAAATGTCCAGAACCCCGATAGAAAAAATAAGAATAAAAATAAAACTAATTGTGAGAAGTAAAAAATCCAAGTGATGAATAGTGAAGATCAGTAACAGCGAGGAAGAGTCCACCACCAGGTACTGAAGGGGTTACTTCTTACCAGAATGCCATGACCCCCCACTACAGAGGATCACAGCAAGCAGGGATCTTTTAAAGCCAGAATGGAGATTAGCAGCAGTGTCCACCAGGGGTCATCACCTCAGCAGCCGCTCCAACAACCCAGGGCATTGATACCATGAAAATAAAAAGGGGCTCACATAGTGTAAAACCACTTAACGCTTTATTAAAATAAATAAAAAGCAGATGTACACTTACAAAGTGTCAGATGATTGAACAGCCTTAAGTCCGGCTCCGTGGCCACCGGAGCTCGGACAAACCCGTCCACTGGAGATAGATTCGCTTGGGGGTGACGTCAGCGCGTCGTCACCCCCAAGCGAATCTATCTCCAGTGGACGGGTTTGTCCGAGCTCCGGTGGCCACGGAGCCGGACTTAAGGCTGTTCAATCATCTGACACTTTGTAAGTGTACATCTGCTTTTTATTTATTTTAATAAAGCGTTAAGTGGTTTTACACTATGTGAGCCCCTTTTTATTTTCATGGTATCAATGCCCTGGGTTGTTGGAGCGGCTGCTGAGGTGATGACCCCTGGTGGACACTGCTGCTAATCTCCATTCTGGCTTTAAAAGATCCCTGCTTGCTGTGATCCTCTGTAGTGGGGGGTCATGGCATTCTGGTAAGAAGTAACCCCTTCAGTACCTGGTGGTGGACTCTTCCTCGCTGTTACTGATCTTCACTATTCATCACTTGGATTTTTTACTTCTCACAATTAGTTTTATTTTTATTTTTATTCTTATTTTTTCTATCGGGGTTCTGGACATTTAATAACATTTCATTGATGTTTATTGATTTTTTGGACTCCGTATAACACTAATAATCCGTGCCGATGTCCCTTTAACATAAGCCGTTTATCGGTTTTCTTCTCTCTTCATGCTGTCAGCTTGAGGAAAGAAAAACGATAACCGGCCTGTGTTAACATCCCGTGGTCAGCTGCCATTGGCTGACAGCTGATCATGTGGTAAAGGCCCGCTGACATTGGCCCTTTACCTCGATCTGTGGAGGACTCAACTTCCAGCAAACTAAGCCTGCGCTGTAGTCGTCTTTAGGCTATAGTTTGGGCAGGAAGTAGTTAATATATTGTGATCAGTGATGATGATAATATACAGGGTCACTGTACTAATGACACTGGCTGGGAATGTGCGCTTTAACCCCTTCAGATCCGCGCTATAGCCGAATGACGGCTACATTGCGGATCTGCTTTGCCGGGAGATGTCCTCCCCTTTGCAAGCTGGCCACGCCCCTTGAAGGGCCACGCTGTGATCAGCCGAATCAATGAGACTCGGCTGATCACAGATCGGAGTAAGGTGTCGATCCCGACCCCTTACCACGTGATCAGCTGTCAGCCAATGACAGCTGATCACATGATGTAAACAGAAGATCGGTAATTGTTTTTTTGTTTTTTTTTCTTATGCCGACAGCGCGAGGAGAAAAAAAAGCTGATCACCGACTTCTGTTGAAGGGACATCGGTCCCGAAGAGGAAGAGGCGAAGCCGCCTCAGATGTGCCCACCAGTACCGCCTGCCAGTGCCACCTATCAATGCCCACCAGTGGTGCCAATCAGTGCCACCTGGCAGTGCTGCCTATCAATGTCGCCTTATCGGTGCCCATCGGTGTCGCCTTATCGGTGCCCATCGGTGCAGCCTTATCGGTGCAGCCCATCGGTGCAGCCCATCGGTGCCCATCAGTGCAGCCTCATCAGCGTACATCAATGAAGGAGAAAAATTACCTGTTTGCAAAATGTATTAAGAAAGTATAAAACGGTTTTGTATTTTCATTTTTTGAAATTCGGTCATTTTTAATTTGTTCAACAAAAAATAAAAAAACGCAGGGGTGATCAAATACCACCAAAAGAAAGCTCTATTTGTGGGGGAAAAAATGATAAAAATTTCATTTGGGTACAGTGTTGTATGACCTCGTAATTGTCATTCAAAGTGTGACAGCGCTGAAAGCTGAAAATTGGTCTGGGCAGGAAGGGGGGTTTAGGTGCCCAGTAAGCGAGTGGTTAACTATGTGTAATGTGTGTACAGTGTGTTGCTTTTACTACCTGATCTCTTAAGTTTCCAATCCTTGCTTTGCAGGGATGAGAAACACAGAAATCGTTCCCTGTTTATAGAGCTCGGTGTTGGTTGTGAACACAGAGCTCTGGGCTGTGATTGGCCAATAAGCGGGTCCCGATCATAAATCATTGGCCAGGACTTGCAGACGGGCTCCCGTTGTGTACAATTACAGCCGGTGCTGGCGCGCGGGGGGATGCATGCGCACGCCCTAAACCTAGAAACGGGCAGCGATGAATGGGGTGTTGTTATGATTTACTGAACCTTACATATTATTATGCTTTTGGGACAACCTTTCCATATCTGTAAAGCCTACGAGTGCACCGCTCCTCCAGATTCTCATACAGTGTATGGCACTCTTACAGTCCAGGAACCTCCCAATTAGTTCTAAGATGGGTAATACAGCCGTACTACCTCCATATCTATACTTTCCTGTACTGGGCTTCGCTCTGTTAATTATTTGTGAAATTTTCAGATAAAAGCTCAGAAGATCCCAGTGTGATGGTCTGTGATGACGCGATTGAGCCTGAAGAAATAATTGAGGATGATGAGTGTGATGTTGACTTCATCCCCCCATCGCCTACCGATAGTACCCTGTCCTCTCCTCCAGTCATCAAGGGAATCTGGTAAGTAATATATAAGTGTATGAGATTCCTGTGTCTACACTAAACCTGGGGTCGGCAAGCCGTTGATCACGGTCGACTGCGGGGAGCCAACAGGTGGATAGTGACCACGGCTCTGCCCCCCCCCCCCCCCAGCCTCTGCCACTCTCATGTTAACCTCAGAGCAGGGAGTGGGAGGCATCATAGTGCTGGATGGGGGGCGGGAGCTGCCTCAGTGATTGGTTGCTAGGTGGTCCTAATCGCCAGCTTGTTAGTATGAACTCCGTCACCCCCTGCCTTCCACCCAGCGCTATGACGTCTCCTGAACTCTGCTCAGCGGTTCACATACTGGCAGGTAGGAAGTTCTATCTACACAGCACTGTATGGGGAGGGAGGGAGGATGTGACGGGGACAGGGGGAGACACTGTTGAAGGGGGACAGAGAACACTACAGTGGGGAAGGGTGTGATTAGAAATGGACAAAGAACACTGTTTTGGGGAATGGGGAGGCAGTGGACACTTTGTGGGGGACAGAGGACACAGCTATGTGGGGTAGAGGACACTACAGTGAGGGGTGGTGGTGTGAAGGGGGGGTAGAAAATACTACAGGGGGGGGGGGATGTGAAGGGGACAGAGGACACTACTGTGCACTAGGGCACCAGGCTCCATCCTGGGATCTTTTCTTTCCTCTATATTGTCCAGGTAGATCTCAACCTCTGCAGAGGTTAAATCCTATTGGGGTACAGGACACTACTTTGGAGGGGGGGAAGAAGTGGAGGGGGCAGAGGACACAGCATTGGGAGGTACAGGACACTACTGTGGGGGGAGGGGGGGCAGAGGACACTATTGGGGGGAGGTAGGGTGCCGCCTAGTAACTGCGCCCCTCCCCCCAGGATCTATTTCTTTTCCTTTTTATAGTCCAGGTAGATCTCAACCTCTGCAGAGGACACAGCATTTGGGGGTACAGGACACTACTGCTGTGGGGGGAGGGGGTGAAGTGGAGGGGGCAGAGGACACAGCAGTGGGGGGGTGGGGTACAGGACACTACTGTGATTGGAGGGGATTGAGGACAATACAGTGTGGGGGGGTATGATGTGTAGGGGATAGAGTACACAGCAGTGGGGGGGTACAGGACACTACTGTGCACTAGGGCACCTCCTAGTTTACCCCCCCCCCCCTTTCCTATTCCATCCTGGGATCTTTTCTTACCTCTATATTGTCCAGGTAGATCTTAACCTCTGAAAGGTTGCCTGCACGGAACCGATAAAGTTTTCGCTCGTTTTTCTTTTTCTTTTTTTTTATTTCTCTCTCTTTTTTTTTTTTTTTTAAAATGAATACAATTAATTGGTATTGCTTATCATATTGTATAGAACAGATAATAGCAAAAAATGGGGAATAAATAACAAGAAGTCATAATAACTTTAAGGTACAATATCTAAAGTTTGATATCCCGCTACTGCCCACCCCAAGTGGGATCATACTGTAGGCGGGAGCTGGTCACCAAATATTCACATTTTAAGGAATGAAAAGGAGAAGAAGAGTCTATAATACATTCAATATCTTGGTGTATCCTATATCTCTATTCTTTAAGTAATTGGAGGCTTTCTGGTTGTTTGTCCAAACTTGCCATTTTTTTCTTTTTTTGAAGATAGTGATAGAGAAATTTTTGAATGCTAACATCAGTTCGTATTGGGCCTGAGTGTTTAGTCTTATAATGACATTTGACAAGTTAGGAGCCTCTGTGCATTTCCACATATTGGCAATGGTAAGTCTCGCTGCTATCAGGATATGTGATACTATTGTTCTATAGTAATGTGGGTATAATGTTTTAGCTAGTTTTCTAACCTTGCTTTGGCCCACTGAATCCTGCAGTATATGGACAGCATTGTTTCTGTACTGTGTTCAGACCATGCTCTATTATTAGTATTATTATTATTATTATTATTATTATTATTATTATTATTTTTTTTTTTTTTAGGTCATTTAGAAAACCATCTTCTGAGACAGAGAAGGATAATGCTGCAGAACATCAACCAGACCAGCACACCTCTTCACTTTGTAGGATATTGGTTCATGTTTAATGGTTTTTGTTTTCTTAATAGATGTGTAGAGATACTAAAACGTGACTCTTTTTTTGGGCTCTATACAGCGCAGAGTAACACGTCCCCCCAGCTCTGGTCTATGATGGTGGAGATCTGTGATCTGGTGGACAGGATTCCTGTGTCTGAGCTGCAGCGGCTGTCCTGTGGGAAGGATCTTGAGAAGAAGAGGGACATGAGGTAACTGGCAAATTACGGCGCACAGTACAGAAACCATTGTATTAAAGTGGAGTTCCCACAAAAAAAAAAAAAATAATTAAAAGTCAGCAGCTACAAATACTGCAGCTGCTGACTTTTAATAATTGGACACTTACCTGTCCCTGGGTCCAGCGATGCGGGGGATCGGAAGTCCCGCTCGTCTTCCCCCCTCCGGCGCCAGCATTGCAACTGTGGGCGCTCGGCTGTGGCTTCACAGCCGGGCACCCACTGCGCATGCGCGAGTGGTGCCGCTCGCCGCGATTGGCCGCGCAAACATATGGGACCTGTCACGTGTCCTATATGATTGACAAGAGGGAGGGGGCGGAGCTGAGCCCTTTCCTGCGCTGAGGGGAAGTGATGTCACCAGCCCAGGCACTGAAGGAGGCAGACTACGAGGGACCCCCTAGCAACAGGCATTTAGAGGTGAGTTAAAAAAAAAAAAAAATTTCCAAATGTTTTTTTTTTAGGCTCATTTATGCATTTTTTTGGGGGGGGAGGGGGGTGAAACACCACTTTAAAGAGAAATTCAGCACAACGTGTTTGTATGGTTTTTGATTACTTGAGCCGAACTTCTTTTTTCTTTAACAGTTCCTGTACCTTTGCTGGTGGCGGTCTTCAGTTGACTTCATTCTTGTGCATGCGCAGGAGCCAGTCATCCTGGCACGTAGGGACTGTGCCGGTTATATAAGCTGAGCCATGCATGTGCAGCTCAGTTTACATGCTGAAGAAAATGAATGGTAAGCAGGCAGGTAAGTGTATATTATTGCAGAAGAGAACATTGCGTGTCTCTTCTGCAATAAAGAGCCTGCCTGCTTGCAGTTTGTGACGGCGAAACTTTAGCTCTGCTTTAACCACTTCAATACCGGGGCACTTAGACACCTTCCTGCCCAGGATAAGTTTCAGCTTCCACCTCCCACTGTGCTGCTCCCAATAGAGCTTAAAGGAGAAGTCCAGCCTGAGCTTTTTAGGCTGGGCTTCTCCTCTGGGTCACAGGAGTGCAATTCGTTTTTGCATTCCTGTGACCCATTTTCAGCGACGAGAGGTCTGAAGTCCGCTCTCCGCTGATGTCACAGAAATTCGTCCAGGCTCCGCGTCTTCCCGACTTCCCAAGTCTGGATCCACCAGCTGTCTGGAGGCAGTCTCAGCCTCTCAGCTCCCCGCCCCTCCACAGCTGAGCGCTCCAATGAGCGTGGAGGAGGAGAGACGCTGACTGACAGCCAGCAGCTCTCCTCTTGGGGATCTGTGAAAACTGAGCCATCGGCGATGTTCGGTGCACGGTTCTCAGTGCAGAGACGCCGCGGGACAGATACAGCATCCAGATAGGTAAGTATGAATAAAAAAAAAAAAAAACAATACTTCTCTTTTAAAGGATAATTTCACCTTTTAGTTATAAAACATCCAATAAAAAAAATGTAAATGTCAAATTCCTTCGTACGTCTAGGCCAATATGTATTCTGCTATGTTTTTGGTTAAAAAAAAAAAAAAAATCCCAATAAGATTAAATTAAAGGGGTTGTAAACCTCCGTGGTTTTTCACCTCTATGCATTGAGGCGAAAAACCTCTTGCAGTGCAGTAGCCCCCCCCCCCAGTGCTCCTGTTTTTACTTACCTGAACCCTCTTTTTTTTTTCACACCAGGGACGAGTCCAATCGTGTCCTGATTAGCTAGATTGATAGCAGTGCAGCCATTGTCTCCCACTGCTGTCAATCAAATCCAGTGATGCGGGGGGCAGGGCCAAGTCCAGCATTCGTGACTGTGGACGCAAATGCTGGACTCGGGAGCGCGCCCGCATGGTAACCCCCCCCCCCCCGGGAGAGCGCTTCTCCTAGGGGGTTATCTGATGTGGGGAGGAGCCACCGGGGGGACCCCAGAAGAGGAGGTTCAGGGCCACTCTGCAAAACGAGCTGCACAATGGAGGGAAGTATGACAAGTTTTATTTAAAAAAAAATAAAAAACATTAATTGGTTTGCAAGAAATATATTACATCTACAAACTATGAGATTTATACCGGCATTTTTATTTATTTATTTTATTCTAGTAATGGCGGTAATTAGCGACTTATAGCGGGACTGTGATAGTACGGTGGGCAATCTGACACTAATTGGCTAACTGCCACTGACATCACCAGTGACACTTTTACAGTGATCAGTGCTACTAATATGCACTGTCACTGTACTAATGACACTTCCTGGGAAGGGGTTAACATCTAGGGGCGATCAAAGGGTTAAGTGTGTGCCTAACCATGTTTACTGTGTGTAAGGTGTGCTGATTTTACTTGGCAACGTGACAGTTTTTTTCATTTTCATATCATTTTTGTGCATCTGGACCTTTTTTAAAAACCGAAGAAGCCCCCTTTATAGTCTATACAGTTTTGTTTCATGTTTGCATATAAGCTTTGTTTCATGTCTCTCGCTCTCTTTGTCAGGAAACGTCTTTTGTCCAATTCCTCGGGACACAAGACTTCACCTTCGGAAGGGCCGGCACTGTCGCCTTGTCCTCGAATGTTTTCTGCTAAAACCGATGATTCCACACACAGCTCCGCACCTACTTCAGCCGGAGACTCTGCCTCTCATCGATGGTCAGGGAATGTGTTTAAATTCAAGTCATTTGGTTCTTCTGACAAGAAGATCCAAGACAGTTCCCTGGATGGAAGCACCAAGTTTGGGAGCCAGACAGAGCAGAAAGCGTTGTCTTTTTGTCCGGCCGTTGATGCAACACGGAGGGGCTCGTCCATTCTTCAGGATTCTGTGTTCTTTGATAGTGAATTCAACACGCCACATAATCAGAAACCTGTCACCTCCAGCACATGTGCTCGACAGTCTGCCCCTCCCCCAGAGATGATGGACGGTGAAGACCTAGACTTTGATATAGACAATTTTGATATTGAAGACTTTGATGATGACGTGCAGTGCATTGACAGCCCAGTGGCGCCATCTGCTGGCAAAGCCGTGCCGGTATCCTATCCTCCAATACGAGAAGGATCACCAGTTACTAAGAGTAGCTTCAGTGTTCCAATACGAGAAGCATCACCAGTTACTAAGAGTAGCTTCAGTGCTGTAAAAGCTCCTGCTAACACCAGTCAAAGCTTTGGGACATCAGGTGGGTATTTTACATTGTTAAAGTGTTACTAAAACCCAGTAATAAGAAAATTAGTTCATCCGCCCCCCCCCCCCCCCCCACAGTGCCCCCACAGCGCCCCCACAGCCTATAAATCTTCTATTTACGTTAAAATACTGCCACTATATACCTTTTTGGATGATCTGTATACCACGGTTACATGGTAAATTTCACAGTTTCACCAGTGCTGAGAGTTCAGGAAGGAGGAGATTTTCACTACTGCCTGTATACACGCCCACATGTGTGCTGTCAATATCATGTGACCTGGCTAGCTCTGAGAACAAGAAACTGTTCTCTCCAGCATAAAAGACTCAACTGAGCATGTGCAGCAGTTGTGAGTTTAGTAACACTTTAAATAGTATTGACCACTTGCTTACTGGGCCATTTCTGACACTTCCCACATCATATATGTAGAAATCTACTTTTTTTTTGCTAGAAAATTACTTAGAACCCCCAAACATAATATAAATATATATATATATATATATATATATATATATATATATATATATATATATATATATATATATATATATATATATATATATATAGCAGAGGCACTATAAAATAAAATGATGGGTGTTGCAATTTTTATCTCACACAGCATTTGCGCAGCAGTTTTTCAAACGCAATTTTTGTTTTTGGAAAAAAAAAACATTTATGAATTTTATTGCACACAAACACAATATAATACCCACTTTTTTTTGTAAGATATAAAAGATGTTACGCCAAGTAAATAGATACCTAACATGTCACTCTTCAAAATTGCGCACACCTGTGGAATGGCGCCAAACTACGGTACTTAAAATTCAACATAGGCTACGCTTTAAACGCCTTTTACAGGTTTCCAGTTTAGAGATACACAGGAGGTCTGGGGTTAGAATTATTGCTCTCACTCTGAAGTTGGCGACAATACCGCACGTGTGTTGCGAGCAATGTTTACATATGCGTGCGGGACTTACAAATGCGTTTGAATTTGCGCATAAGCACGGAGGGACCTGGGCGATTTTACTTCTTCTTCTTTTTTTTTTTTTTAATTACTGTTATTTATTTTATCCAAAACCTTTTTTTTTTTTTTTTTTTTTTTTTTTACGATCTCTTTAAAAAAAAATGTTTTTGTATTAACTTTATTGCTATCACAAGGGATGAACAACAACCCTTGTGACAGCATGGGCCGTGAATTTTGTGTTGTCTCTAGAACCGGAATAGAGGGAAAATCTTCCATTGGGAACAAGTAGGGATTCTCTCACTTTGGAGGGATTTCCTCTCACTTCCTGTTTGGCTATGAGACAGGAAGTGAAGGGAAATCTCCCCAACAGGACACAGATGGCAAAAGAAAAACCTGACTGGGTTATAACCCTCCCTTTACAAAAAGAAAAGAAAGTTTCTCCTTTTAAGTTTTACTGTTAGGAACGTGTAACATTTAACCTTGAGTGATCCCCTCAGATTTTGTTTCTCTGTTTTTTTTAGATTCGTTTTTAAAGCCTCCAATAGACAACCCGGCTCATGAAAGATTTCGGGGATACAACTTTCCGCACTCTAAAGAGATGATGAAAATTTTCCACAAAAAATTTGGGCTGCATCGCTTTCGTACCAACCAACTGGAAGCAATCAATGCAACCCTGTGTGGGGAGGACTGCTTCATTCTCATGCCAACAGGTAAACCATTTCCTGTCTTTACACCGTGTGAGGGACTTGAGGATCGGTTCACGAATATGCGGTGAGGGAAACGCAGCGCATCCTGTGCGTTTCCCGCACTGCATTGAAATTGCGCTGCATTCATGCGAACCGCAGGGGGTGTTTATGTTAACGACACCCCAACACGGTTCACAAAACACAGTGCGAGTGACAGGATGAGATGTGTTCTGATCCCAGTGTGGTTAAAAAAAAGGTCCTGCCCCTTTTTTGTGCGGATGCAGTGCGATTTGAGCCATACACATGAATGTCTCAAATCATACTGCAGACATCGCATGTGATTTGAATAGGAATTCGGTGCAATTCCTATCTCAATCATGTGCCGGTGTCCAGCACCGTATATATGTGAACCCAGCCTTATTGTTTATAGAGCTGGGGCATTCCACTTCTCTCACACTTAAAGGGGCTCATTAAGATGAGCGTTGAAACCCGTTCTACATGCTGAGCCGATTTTGGCTGCATGTGCTGCATCCACCTCGGAGCCATGCAGACAGTCGCATGTCAAAAGGTGCACGGATCTGATCGTAGACACTGGGTTAGATTTTCCTAAAACGGGAGCGGTCAAAATCTGGTGCAGCTGTACATTGTAACCAATTAGCTTTTAACTTCAGCTTGTTCAATTAAGCTTTGCCAAAAAAAAAGTTAAAAAAAACCTGGAAGCTGATTGGCTTCTTGGCAGAACTGCACCAATTTTGCACTCTTCAGTCTTTGTAAATCAACCCCACTGTGTATTTGGATCTGTGCAACTGCTCCTGCCTGCATGTCAGATTTTGACATGCGACTGTTTGTGCAGCCGCTGAGGGTGCATCCACTTCCTTCCTTCTTTCGTCTTCTTCCTTCTTTCGTCTTCTTCCTTCTTTCGTCTTCTTCCTTCTTTCGTCTTCTTCCTTCTTTCGTCTTCTTCCTTCTTTCGTCTTCTGCCTTCTTTCGTCTTCTGCCTTCTTTCGTCTTCTTCCTTCTTTCGTCTTCTGCCTTCTTTCGTCTTCTGCCTTCTTTCGTCTTCTGCCTTCTTTCGTCTTCTGCCTTCTTTCGTCTTCTGCCTTCTTTCGTCTTCTGCCTTCTTTCGTCTTCTGCCTTCTTTCGTCTTCTTCCTTCTTTCGTCTTCTGCCTTCTTTCGTCTTCTGCCTTCTTTCGTCTTCTGCCTTCTTTCGTCTTCTGCCTTCTTTCGTCTTCTGCCTTCTTTCGTCTTCTGCCTTCTTTCGTCTTCTGCCTTCTTTCGTCTTCTGCCTTCTTTCGTCTTCTGCCTTCTTTCGCCCTTCGTCTGCCCTTCGTCTGCCCTTCGTCTGCCCTTCGTCTGCCCTTCGTCTGCCCTTCGTCTGCCCTTCGTCTGCCCTTCGTCTGCCCTTCTTCCGCCCTTCTTCTTCCCTTCTTCCGCCTTCGTCTTCCCTTCTTCCGCCTTCGTCCGCCTTCGTCTTCCCTTCGTCCGCCTTCGTCTTCCCTTCGTCCGCCTTCGTCTTCCCTTCGTCCGCCTTCGTCTTCCCTTCGTCCGCCTTCGTCTTCCCTTCGTCCGCCTTCGTCTTCCCTTCTTCCGCCTTCGTCTTCCCTTCGTCCGCCTTCGTCTTCCCTTCGTCCGCCTTCGTCTTCCCTTCGTCCGCCTTCGTCTTCCCTTCGTCCGCCTTCGTCTTCCCTTCTTCCGCCTTCGTCTTCCCTTCTTCCGCCTTCGTCTTCCCTTCTTCCGCCTTCGTCTTCCCTTCTTCCGCCTTCGTCTTCCCTTCTTCCGCCTTCGTCTTCCCTTCTTCCGCCTTCGTCTTCCCTTCTTCCTCCTTCGTCTGCCCTTCTTCCTCCTTCGTCTGCCCTTCTTCCTCCTTCGTCTGCCCTTCTTCCGCCTTCGTCCTCCCTTCTTCCGCCTTCGTCCTCCCTTCTTCCGCCTTCGTCCTCCCTTCTTCCGCCTTCGTCTTCCCTTCTTCCGCCTTCGTCCTCCCTTCTTCCGCCTTCGTCTTCCCTTCTTCCGCCTTCGTCTTCCCTTCTTCCGCCTTCGTCTTCCCTTCTTCCGCCTTCGTCTTCCCTTCTTCTTCTTCCGCCTTCGTCTTCCCTTCTTCTTCTTCCGCCTTCGTCTTCCCTTCTTCCGCCTTCGTCTTCCCTTCTTCCGCCTTCGTCTTCCCTTCTTCCGCCTTCGTCTTCCCTTCGTCATTTGGAAAGAATGAGCGTCACACTGCTAGAGTGAAATCCGTACGTTTACAACAGGAGATACAAAAAACAAGGCCCTACATGACTCGAGATAAGTGTAAGTATGACGAGGACCCATTGAACACCCAGTAGATGGCTATACAGTATATATCGTGTACACATCAGGTCAAACCAATCTTCCCTGCTTTTTGGGTATATGTACATGTAGAAGGGGGAAAGTGTTGAACCCCCAAGACAGAGAAAAAGGAAAAGAGGTGTTGGGGGGGGGGGAGTGTAAATTAGAAAGTCTCTCCCAACCCTCCGGGCTATGCACCTCAACAACGAGGTGTTCTCCAAAACCAAGAGCTCCCACTTTATTGCTGTTGGGAGGCAGTTTCTGCATCCACTTCTATAGGCTGCTTGCACACAGCTCTGAGGTGGACGCACATGCAGAAAATATGAGCCTGGCTACATAGTCTGCTGCTGATACAAAAAAAAACATAGTAAATATAGTATTTCGGGTTTTTTTTGGGGGGGGGTCTGTACTGGAGGTATATATTTGTCATGGTAACAGACGTACTGCTCATATATTCATGGGGGATCAGGAAGAAGGTTTTTTCCCCGCTGGAAAAAATTGGTTCATGTTTTGCTGGGGTTTTTTTTGCCTTCCTCTGGATCAGCTGTGGGTATAGGATTGTATGATTATTTAATTTTTTATTTTTATTCGTTGGAATTAGATTTAGAAGAGACATATGTCTTTTGTTTCAACCAGACTAACTATATTGATGAATTTTTTTGAAATGCGCATATATATATATATATGTGTGTGTGTATGTATTTCCTTTCTCTCTCTATAGACTATATGTATATAAGGCAATGTATTCAGCAAGGCTGCCCACAAAGATAGACAACTAATGTATACATTTTGTGATAATGGTTAGAGACTAATGGCACAATGTGTTTTAATGTTCCAGGTGGTGGAAAGAGTTTGTGTTACCAGCTTCCAGGCTGTGTCTCCCCCGGAGTTACCATTGTGATCTCCCCTCTTCGTTCCTTGATAGTGGACCAAGTGCAGAAACTGACCTCTCTGGATGTAAGACTATTTTTTTTCTGTGTATATTATTTATCTTTCATTTAAAGCGGTATTAACTTACCAATTCTTAGATGTGGTGGCTGCCTTAGCACTGTGCTTTAACTGGTAATTGTACAGTCATGCAACACAGTACCCAAATTAAATTTGATATAATTTTCTTCACACAAATAGAGCTTTCTTTTGTTGGCATTTCATCACATCTGGGTTTTTATTTTTTATTCCATACATGAAAAAAGACTGACATTTAAAAAAAAAATATGATCTTTTCTCATGTTCTGTTATAAAACACATCAAATCAAAAAATCCCAAAATCTAATTTCTTCATAAATTGAGGCCAAAATGTATTCCGCTACATCTTTGGTTAATTAAAAAAAAAAAAATCCCAATAGGCATATATTGATTGGTTTGCCAAAAGTTATAGCGTCTACAAACTATGGGAGATACTGTAATTTTTTTTTTTTTTAATACTAGTAATGGTGGTGATCAGCGACCTATAGTGGGACTGCTATAGTGCAGCGGAGAATCTGACACTGGGTGGGAACTGACTAACTACCACTGACATCAGCAGTGACGCTAATACAGTGATCAGTGATAATACTATACACTGTCACTGTACTAATGGCACTGGCTGGGAAGGGGTTAACATCTCGAGTAGGGCTGAAACAACTAATCGATTATTCGACAACTAATCGATTATGAAATGAATCGATTACTATTTTCATAATCGATTAATCGGCCAGTAACATAATGGGGTTAAAAAAAACTAAAATAAGCCCTTTATAGTACAAAAAGAGCGATTAATCGCTACTGTAAATTACACTACAGTAAAATAAATGAACCCCTTACAGTAGTGATGATCTGTTTTGCTTTGTACTATAAAGGGCTAATTTTAGTTTTTTTAACCCTATTCTGTTACTAAACATCTTAGACCTGGTTCACATCTATGTGTTTGGTGCTTTTTTGCAGAAACGCACTACAGTTCATCTACATGGTTTCCTGTGGGACACGTTCACATCTACGCTTTTTTCAGCTGCTGCGTATTTGGAAACGGTCAGGGACTTTTTTTTAATGCAAAACGGTGCTTTTTTTGGTTCAATATATTTCAATGGAAAAGCTGCAGAAAAGCATGTAATTATTGCAGCAGTTTTTGTTTTTTTAATCTTCCCAACAACAAATTAGCCAAAAAAAATGCTAAAACGCAAATCGCAGCACAATCACGTGCGCAAAAGTCAAAACGCACAGCAAAAAGCACTGCAGAAACAGATCAAAAGCAAACTGCATAGGTGTGCACTGAGCCTTATGCTGGCCACACGGATCAATTTTCAGACAAAATATTCGAGACGAGAAAACTTTGTACATTCGCTGAATGAAAGAACGTTGTTTGAAATTTTCACTTGTTTTTAACATTCTGTTTTTAAATCGAATGTAATTTATGAACGAAAACCACAACCACTGTCTGAAAATTCCTTTGACCATGAAGTTTGCTATTATTTCAAAATTTTCCTGTCACTGTGGTTGAAAATGAACATCGTTTTGACCCCACTAACGATTAGAAAATCGAACGAACGTTCTTAAAATAACATTTTTTTTTTTTTTTTTTGAAGGAAGACATTGTTTGGTAAATAAAAAAGTTTGATCTCGGAGTCTGATATTTACCAGATTCACATTTTAATAGTATATACAGTATATCTCCTCTAATAGTATATACAATATATCTCCTCTAATAGTATATACAGTATATATCTCTTCTGTCTGTTATTCTCAGAGTGGATTAGATATTTTGCTCCCTAACCATATAATGTTGGTTATTTATATTTACCACTGCATAGAGATATATAGGAATACATTGCCTTTTTTTAAAACTTTACATATTAACTAAATTATACACCACACTTTTTTAAAAGATTATTAACCGATTAATCGAAACAATAATCGGCCAACTAATCGATTATGAAAATAATCGATAGTTGCAGCCCTAATCTCGAGTAATGAAGGTGATAAGCGTGTGCCTAACAAGTGTTAATTTGTGTGTTATGTGCTGCTTTTTACTAAAACATCTTTGTTCTCCCTGTACAGAGCCCTGTGTTTGTCAACACAATGCTCTGGGCTGTGATTGGCTCTGGGCTGTGATTGGACACTGTCCCAGCCAGCCATAAGTCATTGGCTGGGACCTGCTGCCAATGGTTTTGGGTTTAATACCGCTTTAATGAAGTACTGTCCCATACTTGGTATTGTGTAGTTCTGCAGTTTTTACTTTTTACCTTTTTTTTTTTTCCCCCTCAGATTCCTGCCACTAATCTTACCGGGGATAAAACCGATTCAGAAGCCTCCAGCATTTACCTGCAGCTTTCTAAAAAAGATCCAATTATTAAACTTCTCTATGTTACTCCAGAAAAAGTAAGTTTCCTTATACTGTACAACAAAGTAACAGCCAATGTGTACACAGAAAACAGGGCACACCCGACCTCATTCTTTAACCCCTTACGGACCGTCCGCCATCATTATACGGCTGCACTTTGTAGAAGATTATCGTTGTTATGGCAGCAGCTAGCTGCCATAACCCCGGTTTCCTCTTCTTCAGCCGGCAGTCTGCTTTCAGATAAAAGTGGTCTCTGCTGCGGATTCGCCGCAAGATTACTTTTATCGGTGCCGGGGGAGGGGCCCCCCGCTTCGGTGGTCTCCGCCGCTTACCGGTAGACGATCGGGTCCTTTCCTCTGCTTGGCTGGCTGGCTGGAAGATGGCCCCCACTCGGTTCCATAGCATTGACTGGCGGAAGCATTTAGCATTGTAGTGTAAATATGAGATCCAAGGACTTTTTGACCCCGAATCTCATATTTAAGAGGTCCTGTCATGCTTTTTTTTCTATTACAAGGAATGTTTACATTCCTTGTAATATGAAAAAAACCTTCGCTTTACAACAACTTTGAGGCTGTACCAAAAAGGCAGCAGCCCAAGACCCAAGAAGGATCTGCGACCAATCTCCACCATCAGGCACTTTCCTGCTGTAAGGAATCCTTCCAATCTGCCCATATAACCACCCACCCAGAACCAGCCACCGATTCGGTCAATCCAGCTCAGTCTCCCAACACATACAAGATACCTGTGTGCACAGGCGGCGTGGCTGCTGCAAAAGGGGACTTGTACACCGCCTACCTTTCTTGCCACTGGACTTTGGCATTCAATGCTGTACACATACGAGGAATAAAGTTTATTTAATCTAAAAAAATTCTGTAATAGAAAAAAAAAAAATTGCAGTGCTGTGTTGTGGGATGCTCGCTGCCCGGCGCTCGCCCCGTCTCCCGGCCCGGCGCTCGCCCCGTCTCCCGGCCCGGCGCTCGCCCCGTCTCCCGGCCCGGCGCTCGCCCCGTCTCCCGGCCCGGCGCTCGCCCCGTCTCCCGGCCCGGCGCCCGGCCCGGCGCTCGTCCCGGCGCTCGTCCCGTCTCCCGGCCCGGCGCTCGTCCCGTCTCCCGGCCCGGCGCTCGTCCCGTCTCCCGGCCCGGCGCTCGCCCCGTCTCCCGGCCCGGCGCTCGCCCCGTCTCCCGGCCCGGCGCTCGCCCCGTCTCCCGGCCCGGCGCTCGCCCCGTCTCCCGGCCCGGCGCTCGCCCCGTCTCCCGGCCCGGCGCTCGCCCCGTCTCCCGGCCCGGCGCTCTATTTTTTATCAAGTTTTTAAAGTTCCACTTTAATGTAAATATTTTACATGTCTTGCAGGTCTGTGCAAGTGCCAGGCTTATCACCGTTATGGAAAACCTTTATGAGCGAAAGTTGTTGGCACGGTTTGTCATTGACGAGGCTCACTGTGTCAGTCAGGTAATTTATCTTGTCCTGTGTTGACCTCCAGAGCTCTTTATATGAGTCTCTGTCTCTATTTATAAATGATCTTTCTTCCTCTCCCTCTCCCTCTCTCTCTCTCTCCCCCCTCTCCCTCTCTCTCCCCCTCTCTCCCTCACAGTGGGGTCACGATTTCCGCCCAGACTACAAGCGGTTGAACATGTTGCGTCAAAAGTTCCCTTCTATACCAATGATGGCGCTCACAGCAACTGCAAATCCCCGTGTCCAGAAGGACATTCTAAATCAACTGAAGATGACAAAACCTCAGATGTAAGTCTGGTACAAGCAAACTTAGAATTTTAATTTGTAGAATGTGATGCTACATATAGTATAGTCAAATATGGAGCTAGAAGGCAGGTAGACGACGGTCATTAACCACTTAAGGGCCGCCCTATATCCATTTTTCTGTTTTTAAATTGTGACAGTGGGTGTTACCCTAAATATGGGTGGAACATGTAACATGTTCCAAAGGTGAATTTAGCCTTGGGCTTGGCTCACATATATGCGATTCAGTTGCGATTTGAACAGTATCCAATTCTCATAACATGTATAGCAGACCGGCTTTCAATGGAGCCAGTTCACATATATGCGGGCTGGTTATGGTGTGAATTTTAAAAGTCGCGTGCGATTTCAGTGTTCAAATCGCACCTGAACCGCTAAATGGCAAACACACCGGACTCTGCACCAAAACCAGACCCACATATACACTATATTACCAAAAGTATTGGGACACCTGCCTTTACACACACATGAACTTTAATGGCATCCCAGTCTTAGTCCTTAGGGTTCAATATTGAGTTGGCCCACCCTTTGCTTCAACTCTTCTGGGAAGGCCGTCCACAAGGTTTAGGAGGGTGTCTATGGGAAAGTTTGACCATTCTTCCAGAGCGCATTTGTGAGGTCAGGTACTGATGTTGGACGAGAAGGCCTGGCTCACAGTCTCCGCTCTAATTCATCCCAAAGGTGTTCTATCGGGTTGAGGTCAGGCCAGTCAAGTTCCTCCACCCCAAACTCGCTCATCCATGTCTTTATGAACCTTGCTTTGTGCACTGGTGGGCAGTCATGTTGGAACAGGAAGGGACCGTCCCCAAACTGTTCCCACAAAGTTGGGAGCATGAAATTGTCTTAGTATGCTGACGCCTTAAGAGTTCCCTTCACTGGAACTAAGGGGCCAAGCCCAACCCCTGAAAAACAATCCCCCACCATAATCCCCCCTCCCCCCCTCCACCAATGATTTGGACCAGTGCACAAAGCAAGGTCCATAAAGACACGGATGTATGTCTTTAATATTTTTTTTAATGGATCTGCTGAAGTGAATTACTACAGTAACTGACATTTATTTTATTACAGATTTTCGATGAGTTTTAACAGAAGCAACCTGAAGTACGAAGTGTTGCCGAAAAAACCCAAAAAGGTAGCCCAGGACTGTGTGGAGTGGATTAAGAAGCATCATCCTAGTAAGTGTGACGTGTCGGAACAATCACATTGCCTCAAAATTAGTTATCAATGGTTCCACCTTTCTCCATTTGTTGGTGCTCTGCTAGTAGTACTTCTCTCCAGCCTGACCAGGCAGCCCTTTCTACAATCATGGATCTTAGGCTCTGCCTTTTCTGTCTCTCTTCCTTTGGACTTGTGTTGCCCATATTTGTTTTTTTTTCTTGGGCCTAGGGTGCCCAGGGCATTGTTTTCTGACGTTGACCTTATCAGTCTGTTTTACTCCCATTTTGGTAGTGTGTGTTTTTTGTTTTTTTTGTTTTTTTAACTTTTTTATTTTGGTGGATTGTTGGTTGGGTCTCCAGTTCTCACTGACAGGGACCCATTTCATCCTTCAGTCATTTACCGCAGGAAGTGTTTTTCTCAGTCCTTCTCCGCAACATCAGTTTCATCCTCCTGTCCATCCCTTGGTCATGTCTTGCAGAGGGCTTCTCCTTATCTACACTTGATTTGGAACTTTGTCTCTAACATGTATTTAGTCCTCTAAGTTTTGTTGGGCCACCCCTCAGTTGGACTGCATTTGGTTGCCCAACTATATTACAGTTCTGGTAACCTTCAGTGGGAATTAAAAAAAAAAACAAAAAACTTTTTTTTTTTTGCTTACCCTAAGGCCCCCTTCACACTGGGGCGGAGGGTGCATTGGCGGTAAAGCGCCGCTATTTTTAGCGGCGCTTTCCTGTCAATTTTGCGTCGCTATTCGGCCGCTAGCAGGACGCTTTTACCCCCCCCCCCCGCTACCAGCCGAGAGAGGGTTAAAACCAGCTGAGAAAGAGTTAAAACCACTCGCAAAGTGTTGCTGCAGTATGGCCTTGCTGCCCATTGATTTCAATGGGCAGGAGCGGTGGAGGAGCGATATACACACCCCTTCTTCATCGCTCCAAATATGCTGCTTGCAGGACTTTTTTTAGCATCCTACCAGCGCACCGCTCCAATGTGAAAGCCCTCTGGGCTTTCACATTGGAGAGACAGGCACAATTTTTTGCGCTGTAGTGCCTGCAAAGCACCCCAGTGTGAAAGGGGTCTTAAACAGGGGTGATGGCTGGTGCATCAGCTGATTCTGAGCATGATATAACTGTGTGTAATGTTTCTTGCAGCGCCCAAAGGTCGGAGAGCATATAAAATAGTTTTACATAATTCTGGACCATTTTATCTTCCAGATGAGTCTGGGATCATTTACTGCCTGTCCCGACACGAGTGTGATACTACAGCTGAGACTCTTCAGAGGGAAGGATTGGCAGCTCTGGCTTACCATGCCGGGCTCAGTGACTCTAATAGAGACTATGTACAGCATAAGTGGATTAATCAGGACGGCTGCCAGGTATGAATTAGTAATAGGTAGCGGTCGTTGTTTGCAATGACCTCTACAATGGCGGAAAAGGAAAAAGAAAATGGTTTGGGACTTTATATGAGGCAATAACCTGGTAAGGCCATCTGCCTCCATCCCTATCCATGTGAACAAAAAGAAAGGAAAAATTGGGCTTTGTATGAAGCATGCAAAAAAAGGTCAGATTTATTGGATAAATCTCTCTCTCTCTCTCTCTCTCTCTCTCTCTCTCTCTCTCTCTCTCTCTCTCTCTCTCAATAATATATATATATATATATATATATATATATATATATATATATATATATATATATACATACATACTATATACCTCCAGCCCTGCAGCTCTCATTGGCCCTCGTATGACTTACCCCCCCTCCCTTCCTGGCAAACTCTGAGAGAGAGATGTGCATGATGTCATAAGCCTAGGCTAATGACCAGACAAGAAGGAAGTGAGCTGTATAATGTATTTAATGGCAGAAAAAATGTTTTACTATCCAAAGTTAAAACAACAATAAGAGCAGAAGATTTAATAGACGGAAAGATGAAAAAATGACTGAAGGTCTGCTTTAAAGTGATTATAACAAACATATCATACTTGCCTCTACTGTGCAGCTCGTTTTGCACAGAGTGGCCCAAAACATCCTCTTCTGGGGTCCCCCGGCGGCTCTCGCGGGTCCTCCTCTCATCAGGTGGCCCGCTAGGAGAAGCGCTCTCCCTAGGGGGGTCACCTTGCAGGCACACTCCTGAGTCCAGCATTTGCGTCCACAGACACGAATGCCAGACTCGGCCTGGCACCTGCGTCATTGGATTTGATTGACAGCAGCGGGAGCCAATGGCTGCGCTGCTATCAATCTATCCAATCAAGAGCCGGGACCCCATGGAGAGAGGGGCAGCGGGTCCCCGCCGAGGAGATGAAGGGGCTCAGGTAAGTAAAACGGGGGGGCTGGGGGGCCGTTGACTGCCAGGTGTTTTTTTACCTTCATGCATAAGTTGCATAAAGGTGAAAAAACACGAGGGTTTACAACCCCTTTAATAAGTTTTAGTTGGTTCCTTGAAATTAATTGGATATCTATTCCTTTGTTTTATTGTGTAGGTAATCTGTGCTACAATTGCATTCGGGATGGGTATCGACAAGCCAGATGTGAGATATGTCATTCATGCTTCCCTGCCCAAATCTGTGGAGGGATATTACCAAGAGTCTGGCAGAGCCGGTCGGGATGGTGAAATGTCCCACTGTCTGCTTTTCTACAGCTACAGTGATGTGACCAGAATCCGAAGGCTGATTCAGAGTAAGTCTTTGCTGTTGTTTTATATAGAATGATTGTCGGGCTGAGAAACTGACAGGTGGACCTGATCGGACCGCCCGTGTGAAAGGGGCCTAAGTCACTAATTTTGGTGATGGGATTCTGAGAGTGAAGATCTCATATATGATGGACTTTTTGGTCTTTGCATTTAAAATTCTTTGGTGTTTTTGAAGAATTCCTTTTTGAATCTCTCTCTCTCTCTCTCTCTCTCTCTCTCTCTCTCTCTCTCGTCCGTCTCTCTCTCTCTCTCTCTCTCTCTCGTCCGTCTCTCTCTCTCTCGTCCGTCTCTCTCTCTCTCTCGTCCGTCTCTCTCTCTCTCGTCCGTCTCTCTCTCTCGTCCATCTCTCTCTCCCTCTCCCTCTCTCTCTCTCTTCTCCTCCTCTCGGCGGCTCTCCCTGTCGGGTTGGGGGGGGGGGGAGGTCTGTGCTGATAATCAGCACATTGATTATCAGCACAGCCCCATCAGATGTGCCACCACAGCTGCCAGTCGATGCCCCATCAGAAACCGATGTAGTTGCCCATATCAGTGCCCATCAATTCTGCATATCGGTGCTAACACATCAGTGCCTGTCAGTGAAGGAAAAAAAAAATCTTTTATAACCGAAACGAAGAAAACATTTTTTTTATTTTTTTTTAAATGTCAGTCTTTTTTAGTTTTAAAAAAAATAAAAACTCCAGTGGTGATCAAATACCACCAAAAGAAAGCTCTATATGTGGGAAGAATATTATAAAAATTTAGTTTGTGTACAGTGTTACATGACCGTGCAATTGTCATTCAAAGTGGGACAGCGCTGAAAGCTGAAAATTGTCCTGGGCAGGAAGGGGGTGAAAGTGCCGGTATTGAAGTGGTTAAAGACTAAACATTTTTCTGACACTTGTTGCTTACAAGTTAAAATCAGTATTTTTTTGCTAGAAAATTACATACATACATATTTATATATTTAGCTGAGAGAATATGTGTGTGTATATATGTATGTATATATGTGTGTGTGTATTTGGTGCATCACTTTGCGAATCATACACAGGACTTGTATGCTTTGATAACAACACTTCATTAATACACATGACTGTTTATTCACAAAAATTTGATATGCTTTGATTGTCACACTTGATGTTTTATTTAAAGGATATGTTCACTTTAGTAACCTGTTACATGTTACACCCATATATCGGGGTGTAACATGTTACTAAAGCATATGCCGCCACCTCGATCCGATCCCCCATTGTGATAGTGGTCGGGAGATCTTCTCCCTGTCCCCCCGTCACAATTAAAATACAGCACGGGCAAATGGGGCTTCATCTACACAGCGAGGGTGTGAATGAATGTATTACACTGTGGCAGACGACTTGTAGCTCTCAATGAACTGCAAGGGAGCTAATGAGCGCTCTTAGTTTATTGATCTTCCTGGACTTCAGTTGCTGCCTGTCTGTGCAGGGGGTACAGGCAGACAGTTGTACTGAGAGTCTGCGGGAGCCGGACATTGCACCCATAATCTGCTGATCGGGGGTGCAATGTTTTACAGACTCTTAAAATGTTTTTAAAATAAATAAATAAATAAATGCACATTTTTTAACCTGCCAAAGTGCATTTATTGTTTGTTGTTTTTTTTGTTTTGTTTTTTTTTAAAGGGTTTTGTGGCGCTGCAATCTTATCTTTTGTGTTTATAAGGGATATACATATGTCGGCCCTCTTTGCAAATGACCTGTAAATTGCTAACTAGTGAGGACATAATTTGATATGAATAAATGTAAATGTTGCTGAGTTTAAACCAGATGGTGGATCTAAAAAAAAAAAAAAAAAAAAAATACATAAGTGTCTTTTTATGTGTTCTTTTGGTAGTGGAGAAGGATGGGAACCATCATACTAAGCAGACGCACTTCAACAACCTGTACAGCATGGTGCATTACTGCGAGAATGTCCTGGAATGTCGCCGGATGCAGCTTCTTGCTTACTTTGGAGAGACGACATTTAACACTAAATTCTGCAAAGAGAATCCTCGAGTGGCTTGTGACAACTGTTGCAGGACAACGGTGAGACAATACAACAGATTTTCTACAGCAGATTTGTATTATCTGTGGTACAGGCCAGCTTAGCTGCTGGTAGAATGTGCAACTAACACCGCGTACATGCTGTCCGAAAATCAGCCGGTTCAGCAGGAATCGGCTGACATTCGGTGGGTGTGTACAGCAGCCTAACGACCAGCTTTTCACGGAGGTGCATGTTGGAAAATCGGCATGCGATCAGCGCTTGCTGCCAATGGGGGGGGGGGTTGGGAGTCCCCTTGTCAGAATAAAAAGGCACAGCATGGGAGATCATTGCATCAACATTGCTTGTGTTTGGCGATCTGTCAGGTTTTTTTTTTTTTTTTCGTTCAGCCCGCTGGGTTGAAAAAATAAATAAAACAAGCTGTGTGCACCGGGCTGTAGGCTTTGTACATGCGCCCTTATTTTTCCACTTGCAGTGTAGTTGATGGTCGTTTTAGTAGTTCACCGCTCAACGGAAGAAATAGATCACATTGGCCAACATTGATATCTCCAGTATACATTATTATTAATATTATTATACAGGATTTATAAAGCGCCAACAGTTTGCGCAGCGCTTAACAAAATGTCGGCAGACATTACAGTTACATTACAATTTGGTACAAGAGGAATCAGAGGGCCCTGCTTGCTAGAGCTTACAATCTAAAAAGGAAGGGTCAAATGATACAAAAGATAATAGCTGTGGGGGATGAGTTGATGCAGAAAGTAAAACAGTGTATTAAAAGCAGGATAGGCTTCTTTAAAGAGAAGGATAGATTAGGGGACAGTCAGACAGATTGGGGTAGGGAGTTCCAATGAATGGGAGAAGCTCTGGAGAAATCCTGGAGACGAGCATGGGAGGAGGTGACAAGGGAGCTAGAGAGCGGGAGGTCTTGGGAGGACTGAAGAGAGCGGCTTGGTTGGTATTTTAGGACTAGGTCAGTGATGTAGCTGGGGGCAGAATTATGGATGGCTTTATAAATTATTGTTAGTACTTTGAATTTTATTCGTTGGGTGAGTGGAAGCCAGTGGAGGGATTGACAGAGAGGGGTGGAGGACACTGAATGGTTGGTAAGGTGGATGAGTCTTTCAGCAGCATTCATTATGAACTGAAGGGGGGGATAGTCTATGTAAAGGTAATCCAATGAGGAGGGAGTTTCAGTAGTCGAGGCGAGAGATGACCAGGGAGTGAATTAGAAGCTTGGTGGTGTCATCAGTTAAAAAGGGGCGTATTTTAGAGATGTTGCGGAGGTTGAGGCGGCAGGATTTGGACAGGGATTGGATGTGGGCCTGAAAGGACAGTTTAGAGTCTAGGGTTACCCCTAGCACCCTGGCATGTGGGGACGGACTGATATTTGTGCCATTAATCTGGGCAGAAGTCAGGGGAGGGGTCACGGGGGGAATATTATGAGCTCGTTTTAGATCCAGTTTGAGGAAGTGGTTTGATATACAGGCAGATATGTCTGTTAGGAAATCAGTGATGTGTGAGGAGACTGATGGGGTGAGCTGAGGGGCAGAGAGATAGATTTGGGTGTCATCGGCATATAAATGGTAGTGGAAGCCATGGGAGGCTATCAGCTGACCCAGGGAGGAGGTGTAGCTCGAGAATAGTAGAGGTCCAAGGACAGAACCTTGGGGGACCCCAACGGTAAGGGGAGTTGGAGAAGAGGAAGTGGAGTTGTAAGTGAACGGAAAGCGCAGCCATGGAGACCAAGCAAATTTTAGTTTTTTTGAGGGGGAGGGGGTGGTCAACTGTATCAAAGGCAGCAGAGAGGTCTAATGCCCTGTACACACGAGCGGAATGTCTGACAGAAAAAGTCTGATGGAAGCTTTTCTTCAGACATTCCGGTCGTGTGTAGGCCTCATCGGACTTTTTTTTTTTTTTTCAAAAAATCTGACGAACCTAGAAATAGAACATGTTCTAAATTTTTCCGACGGACCCAATTCCTATCGGGAAAACTGCTCGTATGTATGCTGGTCCGATGGACCAAAAACGACGCATGCTCTGAAGCAAGTACGAGACGGAAGCTATTGGCTACTGGCTATTCAACTTCCTTTTTTTAGTCCCGTTGTACATCACCGCATTCTGGACGATCGGACTTTGGGTTGACCGTGTGTAGGCAAGACCGCTTGAATGGAATTCCATCGGAGAAACCGTTGGAGTTTTATCACGACGGCTAAATCAGTCGTGTTTACTCAGCATGAGAGTGCAGAATAATGGTTTTGGCTGTTAGTAAGAAGTCTGTGAGTTTTAGGAGAGCAGTTTCTGTGGAGTGGCTGTGGAGGAAATCCAGACTGAAGGGGATCAAGAAGGTTGTTCTCAATGAGGTGGTCGCTCAGTCGGTTGTAGACTAAACGTTCAAGGAGTTTGGAGGCAAAAGGGAGTAAGGAGATGGGTCTTACGTTGTCAAGATTGGTGGGGTCCAGTAAGGCCTTTTTTGGTACAGGAGTAACTAGTGCATGTTTTAGAGAGTTGTGGAAGAGGCCAGTAGAGAGGAGAAACATGGGAAAGATATTTTGGATGCTGGAGGAGAAAAAGAAGAAATGCCCCTTGGAGTGTCTTCTGATATCTCCTGTTTTTTCAAGAGATCTGTTGCTGTATAATATGATTAGTGGTTCTCAGTTTCTACCACTGGGTTGGGGTTGACTTGGTTCCAGTCCAGATCACATTAACCCTTTCGCTTCCAGAGCTGTTTTTGTGTATTATTATTTTTTGCACACATATAACCACTTAAGCTCAAGAAGATTTTCTCCTCTTCCTGACCAGGCCATTTTTTGCACAGCGCTACTTAAACTGTCAATTGTGCAGTCATGCAACGCTGTACCCAAACATAATTTTGTTTCATTTTTTTTTTCTTCACACAAATAGAAAAATAGAACTTTCTTTTGTTTTTCCAAAAAATGACAGCTTCAAAAAACTCGCCATACCTCTTTCTAAATACCGTTGGACTGTCTATTTTCCAAAAAGGGGTCATTTGGGTGGTATTCGTACTATCCTGACATTTTTGGGCCTCAAGAAATGAGATTGGTCGTCAGTACATCAGGATTGATCAATTTTCAGATATATACATCCCATAGTTTGTGGACTCTATAAGCTTCCTACAGACTACATAATATTCACTGATCTGGGTTATTTTCACCAAAGAATTGTAGCAGATTACATTTTGTCCTAAATTCAGGAAGAATGATTATTTCTTTGCAAAATTTTAAAACACAAAGAAAAACGTGTTTTGTTTTTTTTTGGTTTTTTTTCAACGTTTTTGGTCATTTTTTTTTGCTTAACTCCTTCAGATCCATGCTATAGCCAAATGATGGCTACAGCGCGGAGAAAGCTCTATTTGTGGGGGAAAAAAATGATAAAAATTTAATTTGGATACAGTGTTGTATAACGCAATTGTCATTTAAATAGTGACAGTGCTAAAAGCTGAAAATTGGTCTGGGCAGGAGGGGAGTTTAGGTGCCCAGTAAGCAGGAGGTTAATTTGCAAAAAATAAAAAAAAACCCAATGGTGAATAAACACCACCAAAAGAAAGCTTGACTGCATTCAAAAGTTGCGACAGCGCTGAAAATTGGCCTGGGCAGGAAGGGGGGTAAAAAGTGCCCGGCATTGAAGTGGTTAACATTCAGGATTTAGAAAAGGCTATAAGAGTGGGTTATGGAGCGATGGAATTAGTAATATAGTAAGTAATTAGTAATATAAATGGCAAATAAAAGTCATACAGCTATAATATTGCTCTTTCCCTGTATCCCTGTTTTATATTCCAGCAATACAAATCTAGAGATGTGACCGAAGAGGTGAAGAGTTTAGTAAGATTTGTCCAAGAACATTGCTCTTCTGGCCGTGGGAGAGGAAATAGTAACCGCCTAACACTCAATATGATGGTGGATATATTTCTGGGTAAGCAATGTGACTCGCGGTCTCTGTGTGTCCCATTAAAAATAAATAAAATCCTCCATGGGCTGTACACAACATTTCTTTACTTACAGGCAGCAAATCTGGGAAGATCCAGACTGGTATATTTGGAAAGGGAGCAGCTTATTCCCGGCACAATGCAGAACGATTATTCCGGAAACTGGTTCTGGACAGAATCTTAGATGAGGAGCTTTATATTACAGCCAATGACCAGGCCGTGGCCTATATGAAGACTGGAGAGAGGGCTCAAGCTGTGTTGAATGGGTTCACAAAGGTATGGTGTCCAATTCTGTTCCTTTACATTTCATCAGTCTTTCTTTTTTTTCTTTTTCCAGTCATGGTGCACCCCAGTCTAAGGGCTTGTTCACATGTGAGGTTGGGGTTTTTACCCCCCCCCCCAAAACTGCTTTCCTTTTAGATGCAGACGCAGTGGCTGGGGGTCGTTCATGTGCTGCAGCCACAGCAGGAATTACCCCCCCGTTGTGTTCAGTGGGCACTACCACCTGCCGTAAGGAATCCATTCAGGTGGATGGGGCTGCGCTGCCACTGCCCGCAACTGCCTACATTGCATGTTGTGCTGTATTTAGGGGGTTAAAACAGGCGGAGATGAGGCTACATATCGCCTCCTCACTGCTGGTCAGATCCCTTCTGAAAAGCAATCTGAGTGTGGACCGTTTTTCAGCGGAGCGGCAGTCCTTGCCACTAGTGTTGTACGAGCCCTAAAAAAGCAGTCCTGCTAGCTTAGAAAAGCAGTTCTGATTGTAGAGGATTAGGAGTCAGGATTAGAAGGGATGTATACCTACTCATCACCCTGCCGACCGAGGGAAAATACCTCATTATTTTTACGTTTAATACCGGGGTTTAAGCTGCAGCTAGATGCCATAACTCCTGTATCTTTTTTTTTTTCCCTCAGGCGCCTTTCTGGTGGTTCCTGGGCTTACCTGACCAATTGGTAGCTCCGGGAACTAATCCGGCGTTTGGCTGTTCATGGAGATGAGTGAAGGAAAGATGGCTTCCACTCATCTCTATGGCCTGGGAGGACCAGAGCGACGTCATGACGTCCCTTACGATTCTGATCTGATATAAACAAGGCTTGCTTTTTTTTTTTTTTTTTTTTAACCTCCCTGGCGGTATGATTATTTCGGATTTTAGGTGCTGAAAGCGGTACAATTATTTTGCATGGAAATTTGGCGTTTTATATTGTAGGTCTGTAAATCTTAACAATAACACACTTAAATCTGTCCAAACAAGAGTCTAGTAGATATCCCGGGTATGATAAAGTTTGAAACACAAAAACATAAATTATAATATAATAAATAAAAATAAATAATTAAAAAAAATAAAAATAAATAGTAACAAAATAAATTTCCCCACGATTCACTATCGCTCAATTCTGCAAGTGTTCTAATTTACTATCGCTGTTTTCTAGCTGGTCTAAAGCCACTTTTGACATAAAGGGACACTTTTTGGTTGCTATGGACATTCTCCAGTTTCCAGGCAGAAAGAACAGTGTATATCATGTAAAACTGCATGCAGAGCACTGGGCAAAGCACTGGGGACAAAGGGATGTGAAATCATTTCATACAGTACTTTAATCTGTAAGATTACAGTACTGTATGTGTTATGATTTTTACTTTTTTTTTCATTTGCCGCCAGGCTCCGCCCCCGTGCGTCACGACGCTCGCAGGGAACAGAGCCTGGCAAGGAGAGGCTTCGGAGGAGGACGGAGCCCTCGGACACTGCGGGGGACATCGCAGGATCCCGGGGACAAGATAAGTAAGCCTCGGTTCACACTCAGCGAGGCGACCTGCAAACGACTGCCCAGGCGACTTGCAAAACGACTTCTGTATAGATGTCTATGCAAGTCGCCCCCGAAGTAGTACAGGAACCTTTTTCTAAGTCGGAGCGACTTGCGTCGCTCCCCTTAGAACGGTTCCATAGCCCAGAACGGGAGGCGACTAGGTCACCTGACAAGTCGTCCCAGTGTGAACCGGGGCTAAGGAGGCACCAGGATCCTGCAATGCGATCCCGAGTGTGGCTCGGGGTTACCGCTAATGGTCCTGAATTTTAACCCCGAGCCACACTTGGGAAAACCGCCAGGGAGGCTACAGCAAAAGATCAAACAAAACTTTATTTTTTTTTTAAATGTATCTTTTGCTTTCAGTTCAATCTCAATTTATTGTATCAAAAAGCAAAAAATGTTAACAAACCATAGATCAATACATCATCATCAATACATCATCTTTTGCTTTTAAGGGTAAAGGAGAGATTTTGCAGTCTTTTAGACCCCAGATCTCTGCATAAAAAGGACCTGTCATGCTGTATTGGTATCGCAAGGGATGTTTACATCAATAAAAGTGATACAAAAAAAAAAATCTTAAAGGGACAATAAGAAAAAAAAAAAAAATGTATTTTTTTTTTTTTAATTTCATTGAAGAATAGGTGTTTTTTTTTTTTAATTGCATTTGAAAAACCGCTCCGCAAAAACAATGTGACAAAAATTGCAACAACTATATATATGTGTATGTAACCCCCAAACAATTATATATATATATATTTTATTGTTTGGGGGTTCTAAGTAATGTTCTTGCAAAAAATACTGATGTTTTACTTGTAAACAAGGGCCAGAAAAAGGCCTGGTCCTTAAAGAGGAAGTAAACCCCGATGGGTTTTGCTCCCCGCAAGGCCTGCAAATTAAAAGCATAATGGGCTAGTATGCATCGCATACTAGCCCATTATATGACACTTACCTGCTAACAAAGCCCACGCTGTCCCCTGCGCAGGCCGCGTCCGTCTTCGCCCCTCTTCCTTCCGGGGCCACGGACTCCGACTCTGTGACTGGCCAGAGCCACGTGACGTCACTCACGGCACACGCTGGGGGGAAGAAACGGCACGGCGGTCCGTTTCTTCACACCACATGCACCGATGACGACATTGGCGCACTGCAAGTGAAATATTTCCACTACCTATAGGTAAGCCTTATTCTACGCTTGCCTATAGATAAAAGTAAGACAAAAGGGTTTACAACCACTCTTAAGTGGATGCAGCTTTTCTGTACCTGGCTGATTCAGACACCACCTCTGCCTGGCTGACTTTCGCTTTCAAATTTATGTTATGCTTCCGCACTGCTGGGTGAACTGCACTGCACTGTAGAGCGGGTAAGAACTCGGGAAAACCCCGCCCCCCCCCCCCCCCCAATATATTGCTCTGCACATTACTGTTGGCTCCCTATATGCTAACATACAGTTCAGATCTCTGCCGGTCTCAGCCCTGCATTGCAGCCTTTTATCTACCAGGATGCTGCGGAACCCCCAGCTGAGAGAGGCAGCAATACATCCTAGAAAAATCAAGTCTGAACAAGATAAAGATTACATGATGATGATTTTGATGCAGACTGTGTACTTGTCCCTACCAGGTGGAGTTCCAGGACACAGAGAATGCCAGCAGTCTCCGGAAGCATAAGGCATCTGTTTTGGGAGCTACGTCCAAGAGGGAGGAGATGGTTAAGAAATGCCAGGCTGAGCTGACCGACCTCTGCAAACGTCTGGGCAAAATCTTTGGTGTACATTACTTCAATATATTCAACACAGCGACCATAAGGAGGATAGCAGGTAAAACGTCTATAAATGAGTTCTACAGAAGAACACACACCGGGGGGGAGATTTACTAAATCAGAAGAGTGCAAAATCTGGTGCAGCTGTGCATAGCAGCCAATCACATTGGAGGCGGGTTTGAAATCGTGTGAATTCATGATTTCAAACCCGCATTTTAGTGAGCGGTTCGGGGGGGGGAGGGTTTGGAGGGGCGGCGATTTGAAAGACATCTGTGCGGGGTTCATGCACGGATGTCTATTGGAATCGCCCCCGAAATAGTGCAGGAACTACTTTTCAAAGTCGGTGCGGCGCCGCAACGTTTTGGACAGTGCTGCTGCCGGCAATAGGCTGTGATTTGGCTTTCGATTTGACCTGTCAAATCACCCCCATGTGAACGGAAGTTAGAAGCTGATTGGCTACCATGCACAGCTGTACCAGATTCTGTGTGCTCCTGTTTTAGTAAATCTCCCCCTAGTGTGAGAAGACCTAGGATATGGTTTGTGTTTAAACACTTGACCTCCGGAAGATTTACCCCCCCCCCCTTTCATGACCAGGCCATTTTTTGCAATACGGCACTGTTATTTTAAAGTGGTTGTAAACCCTTACAGACAACTTTTGACCTACAGGTGAGCCTAGATTAAGGCTTACATGTAGGTCCAAGAAATATCTCCTAAGCCTACACGGTTTAGGAGATATTTGCAAAAAAGACAGGCACCGCGCCGTAGACAGCTGCACATAGGTGCACTGAGCATGCCGCTGCTAACGGCGATATGCCGTTAGTGGCGGCTCCCGTGCGCATGCCCGGGAGTGACTTCATCGTGGCTCCGGCCAATCACAGCGCCGGAGCCACGATACCCGGAAAGAAGATGGACGCTCCGTAGCAGAGGAGACAGCGGTGACATTGCAGGCTCCTGTGTCAGGTAAGTGACACATAGTAGCGATGCATAGTAGCCCATTATGCTTTACCTTTGCTGGGAAAAAAGAGAAAGTAAACCCCCCCCACAAATGGAGCTTTCTTTTGGTGGTAGTAGTAAGAAGAGCCGACAAAACTGTAGTCCTTGAAGTGTCATTGATTAGTACATCAGAGTGACAATAAAGCTGACGCGTTTCGGCAATAGCCTTAGTCGTAGCTGTTTGATTACCACTACATTTTTTTATTTTTTTGCACTATAAACAAAAAAACAAAACAAAAAAAAAAGACACACAATTTTGGAAAAAAACTTTTACTTTCTGCTACAAAACCAAAAAATTAAGAAAAAAATAAAAAATTCTTCATAGATTTGGGCTAATTTGTACTCTGCTACATATTTTAGGTAAAAATCCCAATAAGCGTATATTGATTGGTTTGCGCAAAAGTTATAACGTCTACAGACTATGGGATAGATTTATGGATTATTTTTAATACTAGTAATGGCAGCGATCAACAACTTGTAACAAGACTGCGATATTCCGGGGGGGGGGGGGGGAGTGGGAACTATCGGACACTGACACTTTGTGGGAACCAGTGACACTAATACAGTGATCAGTGCTAAAAAATATGCACTTTCACTGTACTAATGACACTGGCTGGGAAGGGGTTAACATCAGGGGCGATCAAAGAGTTAGTGGCGTGCCTAGCCTGTGTGTTTGTGTACTGTGTGTGTGCGCTGCTTTTACTAGGGGAAGTAACCGGTCCTATTTGTCTGCTTTGCAAAGACACAGAATTGTCCACTGTTTACTCAGTTCTAGTTCTCTGTGTTTTACCGGCAATCGGCCGGTGCCAGAGGACAATAGAGTCCTCGGAACCTGCAGATCAGCTTGTGCTGTGAATCGTCACAGCAGAAGCAGCCCGGCGGCGGCAGCAGGTGTGTTCCCCCCTGCAGGCGCAAATGCTGAATATATATATATATATATATATATATATATATATATATATATATATATATATATATATATATATATATATACATACATACATACATACATACATACATACATACATACATACATACATACATACATACACGCGTGATTCTGCCCACAGCTGCCACTCTGTAGTAGTAAAAGCGCTATAGGGCAGTCAGCAAGTGGTTAAAAAAAACAACAACTGTACACTGCAATCTACCACAAACACAATGCACAGGTCAATCTGCAGGGGAAATATTTGTGTGTAAAGTTACATAGTTGCATAGTAGGTGAGGTTGAAAAAAGACACAAGTCCATCAAGTCCAACCTATGTGTGTGATTATATGTCAGTATTACATTATATATCCCTGTATGTTGCGGTCGTTCAGGGGCTTATCTAATAATAGTTTTTTTTTTTAAGTATTGATACTCCCCGCTGAGACCACCACCTGTGGAAGGGAATTCCACATCCTTGCCGCTCTTACAGTAAAGAACCCTCTACGTAGTTTAAGTTTTGTTTTTTGTTTTTTAGTAATTTAAGTGAATGGCCACGGATCTTGTTAAACTCCCTTCCGCAAAAAAGTTTTCTCCTTATTGTGGGGTCACCAGTCCGGTATTTATAAATGGAGATCATATCCCCTCTCAAGTGTCTCTTCTCCAGAGAGAATAAGTTCAGAGCTCACAACCTTTCCTCATAACTAAGATCCTCCAGACCCTTTATTAGCTTTGTTGTTCTTCTTTGTACTCTTGCTTTGTTTTGTAAAGCGGCTCCCAGAACAGCCTGTCAATAGTCTGCAGAGAAGGACCCCTCTAACCTCTGTGAGAACAGCCCGTCCCCCGCCAATAGTCTGCAGAGAGACCCCTCTAACCTCTGTGAGAACAGCCCATCCCCCGCCAATAGTCTACAGAGAGACCCCTCTATCCTCTGTGAGAACAGCCCGTCCCCCGCCAATAGTCTGCAGAGAGACCCCTCTATCCTCTGTGAGAACAGCCCGTCCCCCACCAATAGTCTACACAGAAGGACCCCTCTAACCTCTGTGAGAACAGCCCGTCCCCCACCAATAGTCTACACAGAAGGACCCCTCTATCCTCTGTGAGCACAGCCCGTCCCCCGCCAATAGTCTACACAGAAGGACCCCTCTATCCTCTGGGAGCACAGCCCGTCCCCCGCCAATAGTCTACACAGAAGGACCCCTCTAACCTCTGTGAGAACAGCCCGTCCCCCACCAATAGTCTACAGAGAAAGACCCCTCTAACCTCTGTGAGAACAGCCCGTCCCCCGCCAATAGTCTACACAGAAGGACCCCTCTAACCTCTGTGAGAACAGCCCGTCCCCCACCAATAGTCTACAGAGAAAGACCCCTCTAACCTCTGTGAGAACAGCCCGTCCCCCGCCAATAGTCTACACAGAAGGACCCCTCTAACCTCTGTGAGAACAGCCCGCCCCCACCAGTAGTCTGCAGAGAAAGACCCCTCTAACCTCTGTGATAACAGCCCGTCCCCCCCCAATAGTCTGCAGAGAGACCCCTCTATCCTCTGTGAGCACAGCCCGTCCCCCGCCAATAGTCTACACAGAAGGACCCCTCTAACCCCTGTGAGAACAGCCCGTCCCCCACCAGTAGTCTACAGAGAAAGACCCCTCTATCCTCTGTGAGCACAGCCCGTCCCCCGCCAATAGTCTACACAGAAGGACCCCTCTAACCTCTGTGAGAACAGCCCGTCCCCCACCAATAGTCTACACAGAAGGACCTCTCTATCCTCTGTGAGCACAGCCCGTCCCCCGCCAATAGTCTACACAGAAGGACCCCTCTAACCTCTGTGAGAACAGCCCGTCCCCCACCAATAGTCTACAGAGAAAGACCCCTCTATCCTCTGTGAGAACAGCCCGTCCCCCACCAATAGTCTACAGAGAAAGACCCCTCTATCCTCTGTGAGCACAGCCCCTCCCCCACCAGTAGTCTACAGAGAAAGACCCCTCTAACCTCTGTGAGAACAGCCCGTCCCCCACCAATAGTCTGCAGAGAGACCCCTCTAACTTCTGTGAGAACAGCCCGTCCCCCACCAATAGTCTGCAGAGAGACCCCTCTAACCTCTGTGAGCACAGCCCATCCCCCGCCAGTAATCTGCAGAGAAGGACCCCTCTACTATGTCGGAACAGCTGGCCTTCTGCAGCAGTCCCGCATGGCTCCCTATGAGACAGCAGCAGGCCAGAGGCAGAATAGTGTTGTACTTGTGGGTTGTGTTCGTCATTCCTAACCATTGACTTGTAAATTTTTTTTATTACAGAGTCTCTGTCAGCAGAACCGGACGTTTTACTCCAGATTGACGGAGTCACAGAAGATAAATTGGAGAAATACGGAGCAGAGCTAATAGACGTTCTCCAGAAATATTCAGAATGGACTCTTCCAGGTAGGACGTGTCTCCTAATATATGCGCAGATGTTGTGAGAAATGATCGGTTTGCGCTTTGGTTATTGATTTCTTTGTGTTCACATTTCTGGTCACAGCCGATGATACGGCCCAGAGGTCCAGTGTAACGAACAGCAATACTACAGGGAACTATGACAGTGATGAGGAAGAAGAGGACTCCACGAGGTCAACTTATTTTAAGGCCAACAACCAGAAGAATGGTACAAAACGTAAGACGGCTCCCTATTTCCGTAAATCTAAGAAACGGAAAACTGGAGGAGAAGGGCAGCAGTTCCGCCCCAGAGGGTGAGATACCCGATCTGTACAGCAATGATCCACAAATGTTCGTTTTATAAAAATAAATGTAATCTTTATTTCTCCATGTTTCCCCCACCAGTGGCAACAATTCAAAATCTTCCAGAAGCAATGCATCCAGTAAAACCTTTACAGAGTATAGTGACGATTACAACAGTGGACCAAGGCCGTCGGCGGTGAAAAGGCCGGGGTTCATGGCTGTGCCCATGCCTCGCAATAACCGCCAGTTTCTGAAACCCTCCTTCGCGTTCCTTTGATGCATAGCAGTGTTTGTATATTTGTTTTTGTATTAAATGTTATATATTTTTATGGACCCCCAACTTCTAAGTAAATAAATATTTCTCTTAAATCATCTTTATTAAACCTTAGTTGTGTTTTCAGTGTCAGGACAAGGTCATCCACTGTGCCCAGGGTGAAGATGGGAAACTGTGCCCCCAACTGCATGGTGGTGGCACTGTAAGGAAAAAAAGGTCTCTGCGCTGGTGGTACCACTGGAAGGAAAAATCTGTCCCTGCACTGGTGGTGCCACTGGAAGGAAAAGTTGTCCCTGTGCTGGTGGTGCCACTGGAAGGAAAAGTTGTCCCTGTGCTGGTGGTGCCACTGGAAGGAAAAATCTGTCCCTGCACTGGTGGTGCCACTGGAAGGAAAAGTTGTCCCTGGGCTGGTGGTGCCACTGAAAGGAAAAGTTGTCCCTGGGCTGGTGGTGCCACTGGAAGGAAAAGTTGTCCCTGCGCTGGTGGTGCCACTGGAAGGAAAAGTTGTCCCTGTGCTGGTGGTGCCACTGGAAGGAAAAGTTGTCCCTGGGCTGGTGGTGCCACTGGAAGGAAAAGTTGTCCCTGCACTGGTGGTGCCACTGGAAGGAAAAGTTGTCCCTGTGCTGGTGGTGCCACTGGAAGGAAAAGTTGTCCCTGTGCTGGTGGTGCCACTGGAAGGAAAAGTTGTCCCTGGGCTGGTGGTGCCACTGGAAGGAAAAGTTGTCCCTGCACTGGTGGTGCCACTGGAAGGAAAAGTTGTCCCTGTGCTGGTGGTGCCACTGGAAGGAAAAGTTGTCCCTGTGCTGGTGGTGCCACTGGAAGGAAAAGTTGTCCCTGGGCTGGTGGTGCCACTGGAAGGAAAAGTTGTCCCTGTGCTGGTGGTGCCACTGGAAGGAAAAGTTGTCCCTGCACTGGTGGTGCCACTGGAAGGAAAAGTTGTCCCTGTAGCAATGGTGGCAATGGAAGGGAAAAAAAAAGAAAAATGTCCCTGTTCCGTTGTGTCAATGGAATGAAAAACTCATCCTCCAACCTATCCCCCCCCCCCCCCCCCAACTAGAAAGCTCTTCCCTCCCCTCAATCTCACCAGTACAGAGCTCTTTCATCAACTGCCCCCCCCTTTCCCAGCTAGCCACCCATCCTTCAGGCAGGAGCCACTGCCATGGTACTGTTGTGCTGCAGGGAACACTGTGTGTGCGCCCAGAAGAAGCGCTCGGTCACTTGTAAACACAGAAACCAGCCTCTGTGTTTTACATCCAGTGACTGCGGGGAGCACAGGGCCCAAAAAAAGCCTTGCAGTCACTCCTGTCAGTGAGGAGCAAGAAAGAGGGAGTGGCTGAAGCTCCCAGCAATCCCCTGAAACCCTGCCCCCCCACTGATCAGAGCAACGCTGCACCCAGGGCCTCATGTGCCTCTTCACATTGACTGCAGCTTTGAAATCGTGCGACTTCATCTTAAATCGCACAAATTCAAAGCCTGCGTGTCAGTACGACTTCCTGCACAGATGTCTATGCAAGTCACATCCTAAAAATCGCCGTAAGCAGTGCAGGAACTACTTTTTTTTCAAATTTGGCTCCTTTTTCACATGAGCAGGTCTCCAAAGACGCACAATTTCCAGTGCAAATTTTGGTGAGATCTTTGATTTGACTTTACATTCTATGGATCAAAGTGGTGCAGGCGACTTTTTCTAAGTTGCAGCCATTCAAATGGGTGCCATTGAAAAAGAATGGTGTGCGGTACGTCATGCGACTTTGATGTCCCAAGTCGCATGACAAATCGCAAAAGTGTGGACTCTAAGACAGGAAGTGTGTTTTAGGACTGCGTAACTCAGCTTTTCTCATCTCAACAGGGGGAGGTGTTCTTTAGGTTGCAGGGAGAAAATAAAAACTGCCTTAACGTCTCTCACAGTCTTCTCACCCCCCAAATGTTCCTTACACTTTACAATATGCAGCTCGGTGTCCATTCCCGAGATGAATGAATGAATGAATGCCTGTGCCGCACGTTCAGGACTTAATCCAACCCGTGCCAGATATTCAAATTGGCGACAACCCTGAAGGTGAGGAGATGTTGGTGCTGCTGAGACATCTTGTGGACATTGCAAGGCTGGAAGGGAAGGACATGCAGAATCGTTCCACTTAGACCCCTTTCACACTGAGGCGCTTTTCAGGCATTTTAGCGCTAAGAAAACGGCCTCCCATTCAACTGAATGAGTGCTTTTTCTAATTTTACTGATTTTCTTTTTTTTCACATTTTCGAATTTTTTAATTTCTGAATTCCGAAAATTCGGAATTCTGAAATTCCGAAAATTCGAATTTTCGGATTTCCGAAAAAAGCGAATGAAACGAAAAACGAATACATTTTTTGTCAGTGCACTTTTTTTTCCCGTCCTGCAAGCTCAAGCACTCCTCGCCCCCTTGGCATGTAATTTTTTTTTTTTGGGGGGGGGGGGGTACCTAGTTTTGAGAGGGACTTCCTGTCCCACTTCCTCCTTCCGTCTTCAGGCTGCCTAGGCGGCTTCTTCCTCTCTGCAATCTTCTAGGACATGTCACAGGTTCATGAAAATTGCCTGTGCACTTGGAGAGCGCAGCGCGACTTGTGCATGCGCAGTGCGTGCCTGGCTGTGAAGCCGTAAGCTGTCACGGCTGGGTGCCCACAGTTGCTATGGCGGCACCGCGGAGAGGAGCGAGTGTGTGTTTATTAAAAGTCAGCAGCTACACTTTTTTTTTGTAGCTGCTGACTTTTAATAAACTGAAAAAAGCCTGGAACTCCGCTTTAAGGCTGGGTTCACGCTGCCGCACGGAGCGGCTCACAGCAGGGGGTCCGGTACGTCACTTTTCACCGTTTCAGGTCTGATTTCAGCCCGAATTATTATTTTTTGGGCTGAAATGGAGAAGACGACTCACAGCGTTCCTGTGCGATTTCCCCCGCAGGCGCTCCATAGAGAGCCAGTCACGATCTCCTGACATGCGAATTGGATGCGGGGTGTGAACCGAGCCTTAAAGGGTATCTTTACTTTTGTATGGGGGGGGAAAGTGAACAAAAAAAAAAATCTATCATATACAATTGTTACACAAGTCATATTGGTATTAAAAAATTACCTTTCCTTTTTAATCGGCAGCACTGTAATTGTCTGTAAAATGCAATACGGCCACCTGGAGGCGCTCTGTACACAGATGGTATATAGAGCGCTTCCCCAGAAATGTCATTTCCTGCTTGTGTGATTGGCTCACTGATTTTTCCCAAAAAGTCTGCACTAAGAGGGAGATTTACACCAGCTCATGGTAATTATAAAGTCGCTCCCATTCATATTCACTTTGCACATGGACACAGAGAAACAAACAGCTATTTCTTCAGAATAACAAAAGGTAGGAATCTGCTACAAAGTTTGTTGCATTCCCTGCAATGTACAGAGATCAGGCTGATTCATACAGGCAAGCAGTGGCTGCCCATAATGCAGGGCGCCCTTCCCCCTAATCCATGCGTCCAGCCCCATAATCTACATGCAGGGCGTCGGACGCATGGATTCCAATGGGGTTTTTTTTTTGGTTTTAGGGGTCTTTTTTTTTCTTTTTTAAGAAGCGCGTGATTTGAGCCCGAGACTCTAAAAGGCTTTTTAAAAAAAGGGGTGGGCTCAGGGTGCTGCGAACCCACCAAGTTGTGTGACAATAGCGAATTAGGGTGTCTTGGCCCGACCTTGGGCGGGGGGGGGGGGGGGGGGGGCTTTGCTGGCGGATGCTGGATTCTTTTCTGCCCCCCCCCAAACTAAAACACCACCAGCCGCCACTGCAGGAAAGTATACTGTAAATACCTGTGGCTAGGTTCCCAGTCGCTGCTCCGCCTGTACAACTGAATGGCAGGCCGGCACGTATCCCTACATCCAATGGTTACTTGGCACTATGTACAGACGTCTGCCCCTGGATATGGACAGATGATGGAGGTGTGAACACAGGCACGGGAGACAGCCCCAGCTCCTATCAGCCTGTCATTCAGCTTTACAGACTGGGCAGCCACAAGTATACTTACCGCAGGAGGGGTTTTTTTGTTTTTTTTTCCCCCTCCCGTGTGAATGAGGTCTAGGTTGTGAGCTGACCCATAGCCGGTATTATACCACATACACACCAGTCAGCTGCATTAGCACTGCAACAGCAGCCTAGCCCAATGCAATACATTTCACACCCATGCACAAAACTTAAAAAAAAAATGTGTTTTTGTGCAAGGCATTGTGATGTGCTGCAGTACATACTGTAGACCCGGGTGACGGCAACCTACGGCCCATCAGTGCACGTGATGAATTCACGTGGACTCAGCCCACGGCCATTTTAAGTAAGAGCGGAGCAGGAAGCTGAATGAGAACACAGGAAAGACCACACAGCAGCACTGATAAGACAGCAGGAGCTTCCGGAGTTAACTTTCCAGGTGATTGGTTGCTAGGTGGTACTATCAATCAATCGCCAGCTTGTCAATATGAAAAATGAACTCTGGAAGCTCCCGCCGTCTTGTCATCAGCGCTGCTGTGTGTCTCTCCCCTGTTCTCATTCAGCTTCCTGCTCCGCTCTGTCACCCTTTCTGCATGGGGTAAAGTCGGAAAGGGCAGAGCTGTAGGGGGGGGGGACTGTGTAATATGCAGGGGTGTGTGATATGCAAGGTGGCTGTGTAACGTAAAGGGGTCCAGATGTGTGGGGGCTGTGTAACGTAAAGGGGTCCAGAGGTGTGGGGGCTGTGTAACGTAAAGGGGTCCAGAGGTGTGGGGGCTGTGTAACGTAAAGGGGTCCAGAGGTGTGGGAGCTGTGTAACGTAAAGGGGTCCAGAGGTGCGGGGGGCTGTGTAACGTAAAGGGGTCCAGAGGTGCGGGGGGCTGTGTAATGTAAAGGGGTCCAGAGGTGCGGGGGGCTGTGTAATGTAAAGGGGTCCAGAGGTGTGGGGGGCTGTGTAACGTAAAGGAGTCCAGAGGTGCGGGGGGCTGTGTAACGTAAAGGGGTCCAGAGGTGCGGGGGGCTGTGTAACGTAAAGGGGTCCAGAGGTGCAGGGGGCTGTGTAATGTAAAGAGGATGAATATTATCGTAATTTATTAGCAGGTGAATGCGATCCTCCATGCATTCTCATACATTGAATCCGGCCCTTAAGTGGAAAAAGGTTGCTGACCCCTGCTGTAGACACAGGGCAGCCATTCTCATCCAGGGGTTCTTTGAGCTGTGGCTAATTGACCCCCATCTGGTGGTGTCGGCATAGTTCTAGGACTAACAATTGGCAATGGCAGGACCTCGACACCAATTTTTTTTTTTTTTTTTTTTTTTTTGCTTTTTTTTGCTTTCATCTAATATATTCTTCCTGCTGATCACCAATGTAATTGGCTGTTGACTCCCAATAAGGCCCCGTTCACAGCTAATCGTATCAGAAATGCATGCAGATATGCACGCCAATCACCACGTTCTAGCCGCTAGAGTCGGTGGGACGGACCACGGCTGCAGCCTAGCCCAGCCAGCTTGCCACCACATCCCCTCACTGTTGTCCAACAGAGCCCCGTGCCCTCTGCACCGGGAATCGCCCCTCCTGCCACTGGACCTCACTGCGGGGGCACTAGAGATTCACCGGGGGCCAGTCTACCTCAATTCGCCCGAGACGCAGCCACCGCACCAGCCCCCCCTCCTTCACCTTCGGGACCTTCAGCACAGGTAAGCCACCGGGGGCACTCGAGAAGTTGATCCAGGGGCCCTTGTCCGATCGCCCCTCGGGGGGGTCAGGAAGGAATTTTTTCCTCGACTGCACCATTGGCCTACGCAGCCAGGGGTTTTTTTTGCCTTCCTCTGGATCAACGAGAGGGAGGTAGGCAGCCACCCCCCTCCAGTACCTCCGCTCCAACACTCAGCCGTCACTCTCACCACTCCAGAGCAGTGGTCAGCCATCCGATCCCTCCATCCCCCTGCAAGGCTATCATCGCCACACCAGTGCCTTCGTCATACAAATTTCTTTTCTAGCAACGCCGCCTTCCGCATCATGTGCAACTTCAAGTACACAGCAGATACCCTCCACAGGCTAAGATACACGGCCGCAACTTTACCGACCACCACGCAAAAAAGACTAAAAAAAGAACAATTACTAAGGACCAACCCACAATCAACCATCAAAGGCAGGGAGACACCGATCCAACCACAACAACTAGCATGCGCCCTGATCAACACCAGATCTGCAGTCAAGCACAGGCTGGAAATCCGCGAGTTCATCACCGAAAACAACATAGACTGCCTCTTCATTACAGAAAGCTGGCTAACTTCCGACTGCAACACCATCCTAACTGAATTGGTGCCCAAGAACTACAGTATCCTATCTGAGCATAGAATAGGAAAAAAAGGAGGAGGTCTAGCAGTGATTTTCAAATCGCACCTGGGGCTCACCAAACCAAACTTACAGAACTCAGTGCCTTTCATGGAAACACTCTCACTGCACCTTCAAACAACACCTCAAGACACCATTCACATACTACTATGCTACAGACCACCTGGACCAAAGACCAATCTCCTCACACCGCTCACTGAATTCTTCTCAATGCACACCTTGAAAACCAAAAACCTTCTGGTACTTGGGGATTTCAATCTATGGGCAAACTCCGCCCAAGACCCTATGGCAACCGCCTGCGTTAACCAAATGGAAGAACTTGGCCTGCAACAACTGATAAATGCTCCTACGCATGGTTCAGGACACACTTTAGATCTCATCTTCAAACAGAATATGGACATCGACGTATTGAACATCACCCCACTACCATGGACGGACCACCATGCTATCAAATTTAAAATCACCACGAACACCACTCTCCAAAAACAGAAACGGGCAATAGCAACACACTGGAATAGATCTCAGAAGAAACTACACTCTGAACTCTTCAAAACTACATTGTCGAGCAAAATTCTTCTGCTAAACCCAAACCTCTCAACGGAACAAACACTCGACTCCCTAAACAATGCTTTACTACAAACAGCAGACTCCGTGGCGCCAAAACGCAGAACACCCGTCCGCACAAAAAACTCGAGTTGGTTTAATGGCACTCTCACCCTACTCAAGCAAGAACGCAGAAGAGCTGAGAGAACTTGGAGAAGAAATCCCACCAAGGAAAACCATGCTAACTACAAAGCACTCACGGTGAAATACCACAAGGCAATCTTCAAAGCCAAAAAAGAACATTTTGCAGACACCATCTCATCCGCCTTAAACCGCCCACGGGAACTTTTCAAAATAGTTGCTCAATCAATGAACCCGGCCTGCCTAGAGCCCCCTGCAAACGATACTCAAGAATTCTGCAATGAGTTATCAGATTTCTTCATCGACAAAATCGACAACATTCGGAAAGCAATTCATCAGAAAATAACAACCAACCTCACCCAACCAATGCAAAAAGATGATATCGACACGAACATCACTCAACCACCAAAGTTCTCTTTGTCCCCAATCACCACGGACACGACTAAAAACATCATCAGAAGCCTTCGCGACTGCACATCACCGAACGACATCATCCCCACCAAATTGTTCAAAGCATGTTCCGACATCCTGGCCCCCACCCTAACACATCTCATAAATCAATCATTCAAAGAAGGGACTGTGCCAACCTCCCTCAAGCAAGGCATCGTCAAACCCCTGCTAAAGAAACCTAATCTCGACCCTAAAGACCCTAACTGCCGCAGACCAATAACAAGCCTCAACACCATCTCCAAGATTATAGAGAAAGCAGTAGTACAGCAGCTACAACACCACCTGGAGACACACCACCTCCTGGACCCTCTGCAATCAGGCTTCCGCCCAGGCCATGGCACAGAAACAGCACTTCTCAAAATATGGGACGACGCCCTTGAAGCAGCAGATGACGGGGAACCGAGTCTCCTGGTACTGTTAGACCTCAGCGCAGCATTCGATACAGTGGACCACAATACTTTACTTGTCCGCCTCTCAGAAGTTGCAGGAGCCACAGATTCTGCCCTAAAATGGTTTACATCCTTCTTAGAGAATCGCTCTCAGACAGTGAAACTGGGAACATTCACCTCGGAATCTCGGGCAGTCTCCTGTGGAGTCCCTCAGGGCTCACCCTTGTCACCAGTGCTATTTAACATCTACATCCGCCCGCTTCTCAATATCATCAGGAAAACGGACCTCTGCTTCCACTCATACGCAGACGACACCCAACTCTACTTTCGCATTAATGGACAGAAAGATCATCATCAGCAACTACAGAAATGCCTCACTTTAATCAATGACTGGATGACCGCTAGCTCCCTCAAACTTAACGAATCAAAAACAGAACTTCTTCTCCTGCAAGCCAACAAAAATTCCAAAATTGAGACTCCGTGGACACCACCCTCCATCCTCGGACAGACCATCTCCCCCAGCACCAAAGTCAAGAGTCTCGGAGTCATCTTTGACTCAGGAATGACAATGGATGCACAAATAGGATCGGTGGTGAGCGGATCTCACCACCTCCTCCGCCTGCTTCGCAGACTCATCCCCTTCATCCCAGAAGAGGACAAAGCGGCAGTTGTGGGAACGATCATCAATTCCCGACTCGACTACGCAAATTCCCTCTACGTAGGTCTACCCCAATACCAGCTTGCGCGCTTGCAACTCATGCAGAACACGGCGGCAAGGCTGTTAACAGGGAAAAAGCCCTGGGAATCCATCGCCCCATCCCTAAAAAGCCTACATTGGCTAACGGTGAAGAATCGGATCACATTCAAGACCCTCTGCCTCACCCATAAATGCATACAAGGAAACGCTCCGCAATATCTCCGGGAAAAAATAAAACACTACACACCGAATCGCAGTCTTCGATCAGCTAACCAAAACCTCCTCCTCATTCCCAAATACCGCTACAAAGCAAAGGGAGAACGTAGATTTGCAGTCCAAGGACCTCGACTATGGAATGCTCTCCCTACCAACCTCCGCATGGAAGAAAACCACCAGGCCTTCAGGAAAAAACTAAAGACCTTCCTTTTCTAGAAGCTGGCTACAGAGAATACATCTAGCGCCTTGAGGCGATTCAGTTCGCAATTTGCAGCGCTTTACAAATTATTCATTCATTCATTCATTCATTCACGTTTGTGAGCCAGGAATTCCAAATAGCACCCCAAACACACTAAGCAAGCAGGCGTTTTGTTATGTGTGGTTCAAAAACACGTCGGCTCCCAAAAAACAAAGGTACAGGAGCTACTTTGGTGTGGTTTTGGAGCAGACGGCGATCCCATTCCAGTGAATGGTTCTGATGTGAATGGAGTATAAACTGGTTTTTAGTAAGGCCTCATGCACTCTGGATGTTTTTGCAGCTGCTTCCAGGGGGCATCAGTTGGGTATTTGATGCTTTGCAGCCTGAAATCAAGACAGACTTACAACTGTGATCAGCTGTGGTCATTTTGATTAGCTCAGCATGAAAAGAGCTTTTCCTGGAGCATTTCAGTCCCTGATGGTGCAACTGAAGTAAACAATCAACTATAAGTGGCAAAGCACCGTCACCGGGATAAAGTTGTAGACGGGCACAAGGCAGGAGATGGATACAAAGGCTTTATCAATGCCTAGAAGCAGAGTGAAGTCTATTATTAAAAAGTGGATAGAATCAGGTGGGAGAATCTGTCCACAGGACAACTATTAGTCGTGTTCTCCACAAATCTGCCCTTTATGGAAGAGTGACAAGAAGAAAGACATTGGTGAAAGAAAGTCATAAGAAGTCCTGTTTGTAGTTTGTGAGAAGCCATGTGGAGGACACAGCAAACATGTGGAAGAAGGTGATCTGGTCACATGAGACCAAAATTCAACTTTTTGGCCTAAAAGAAAAACGCTATGTGTGGGGGAAAACTAACACTGCACATCACCCTGAACACACCATCCCCACTGTGAAACATGGTGGTGGCAGCATCAGGTGGTGGGGATGGTTTTCTTCAGCAGGGACAGGGAAGCTGGTCAGAGTTGATGGGAAGATGGATGGAGACAAATACAGGACAATCTTAGAAGAAAACCTGTTAGTCTACAAAAGACTTGAGACCGGGGCGGAGGTTCACCTTCCAGCAGGACAACGACCCGAAACATCCAGCAAGAGCTACAATGGAATGGTTTAGATCAAAGCATATTCATGTGTTAGAATGGCCCAGTCACAGTCCAGACCTAAATCACATTGAGAATCTGTGGCAAGACTTGAAAATTGCTGTTCACAGACGCTCTCCATCCAATCTGACAGAGCTTGAGATATTTTACAAAGAAGAATGGGCAAAAATGTCCTCTCTAGATGTGCAAAGCTAGTAGAGACATCCCAAAAAGACTTGTAGAGAAAGGGGGTTCTACAAAGTATTGACTCCGGGGGGCGCCATACAAATGCCCCTCCCCCCACACTTTTCACATATTTATTTGTATAATTTATCATTTTACTTCCACTTCACAATTATGAGCCACTTTGTGTTGGTCTATCACATAAAATCCCAATAAAATACATTTACATTTTTAGTTGTAACAAAATGTGGGGAATTTCAAGGGGTATGAATACTTTTATAAGGCACTGTATTAGAACCCCTGTCATTTTTTTTTTTACTGCTGTGTCCCTGTTAGGAAGATTCCCCCTCTCTATTCATCCTGGTTACCATTACAATTGAAAGTGAAGCCCAAATTTAGTGTGTCCCCGGAACAGAAATAGAAGGGAAGCCTTCCAATAGGGACACTCATTCTGGTGACAACAAGGGTTTCCCTCACTTTGGAGGGATTTCCTCTCACTTCCTGTTTTGTCTATGGGGACAGGAAGTGAAGGGAAATCTCCCCAATGGGACACAGATGACAAAACCCTGACAGGGGTTATAACCCTTTCTTACTCATTCCAAAATCAGAAAAAAATAAAATAAAAATGCTTGCTTAGAATTCAGCTTTAACCTTTTCCTCACAGGCTGCCCTTTCCTAATCACTATTTCCTGTAGTCCCTGTACACTGCTGGCTGTGCAAAAAAAACTGAAGCGCCAGTTGCCTCCAGCTGTATTCAGGGGGACGGGGTGCAAGTTGCTCATACCCCCCCCCCCCCTACATACACACACACACTCTGAGGTACTGGGGGAGGGGTAATACTGTACAGTATAATATAGGGGTGACCATCATAACCCCCCTCACAGTCTGAGGTACTGGGGGTAATACTGTACAGTATAAAGGGGCGACCGTCATGCCCCCCACACACACACACACACACACACACACACACACTGTACTGGGGGGGGGGGTTGGTAATACTGTACAGTATAATATAGGACTCACTCACGCTCTCTCAGGTACTCGGGGTAATACTGTACAGTATAAAGGGGCGACCATCATGCCCCCCCCACACACACACACGCACACACACACACGCTGTACTGGGGGGGGGGGGGGGTTGGTAATACTGTACAGTATAATATAGGACTCACTCACGCTCTCTCAGGTACTGGGGGTAATACTGTACAGTATAAATAATAAAGGGGTGACCTTCATACCCCCCAAACTGTGCACTGGGGGTAGGGAACAATACAGTTTAAATAAAGGGGTGACCTTCATACCCCCCACACAGTGTACTCGGGGAGGTAATACTGTACAGTATATTATGGGGGGGACTATCATACCCCCAACACTCTAAGGTACTGGGGGGGGGTTAAAACTGTACAGTATAAAGGGGTGACTTTCATAACCCCCCCCTCCCCACTGTGTATTGGGGGAGGTAATACTGTACAGTATATTAATGGAGAGACTATCATACCCCCCACACTCTGAGGTACTGGGGGGGTAACACTGTACACTACAGTATATATAATAAGGGGTGACTTTCATACCACCCACACTGTGTACGGGGGTAATACTGTACAGTATAAATAAAGGGGTGACCATCATCACACTCCGCTCTGTACACACTATTCTCCCCTCAGTGCTGATGATATAATGGGGTGCTCTGTACACACTATTCTCCCCTCAGTGCTGTGATGATATAATGGGGTGCTCTGTACACACTATTCTCTCCTCAGTGCTGTGATGATATAATGGGGTGCTCTGTACACACTATTCTCTCCTCAGTGCTGTGATGATATAATGGGGTGCTCTGTACACACTATTCTCCCCTCAGTGCTGTGATGATATAATGGGGTGCTCTGTACACACTATTCTCTCCTCAGTGATGTGATGATATAATGGGGTGCTCTGTACACACTATTCTCCCCTCAGTGCTGATGATATAATGGGGTGCTCTGTACACACTATTCTCCCCTCAGTGCTGATGATATAATGGGGTGCTCTGTACACACTTTTCCCCCCTCAGTGCTGTGATGATATAATGGGGTGCACTGTACACACTATTCTCTCCTCAGTGCTGTGATGATATAATGGGGTGCTCTGTACACACTATTCTCTCCTCAGTGCTGTGATGATATAATGGGGTGCTCTGTACACACTATTCTCCCCTCAGTGCTGTGATGATATAATGGGGTGCTCTGTACACACTATTCTCCCCTCAGTGCTGTGATGATATAATGGGGTGCTCTGTACACACTATTCTCTCCTCAGTGCTGTGATGATATAATGGGGTGCTCTGTACACACTTTTCCCCCCTCAGTGCTGTGATTATATAATGGGGTGCTCTGTACACACTATTCTTTCCTCAGTGCTGTGATGATATAATGGGGTGCACTGTACACACTATTCTCTCCTCAGTGCTGTGATGATATAATGGGGTGCTCTGTACACACTATTCTCTCCTCAGTGCTGATGATATAATGGGGTGCTCTGTACACACTATTCTTTCCTCAGTGCTGTGATGATATAATGGGGTGCTCTGTACACACTATTCTTTCCTCAGTGCTGTGATGATATAATGGGGTGCTCTGTACACACTATTCTTTCCTCAGTGCTGTGATGATATAATGGGGTGCTCTGTACACACTATTCTCTCCTCAGTGCTGTGATGATATAATGGGGTGCTCTGTACACACTATTCTTTCCTCAGTGCTGTGATGATATAATGGGGTGCACTGTACACACTATTCTCTCCTCAGTGATGTGGACTGTATAATATTGGGGTGCTCTGTACACACTATTCTCCCCTCAGTGCTGTGATGATATAATGGGGTGCTCTGTACACACTATTCTCTCCTCAGTGATGTGGACTGTATATTGGGGTGCTCTGTACACACTATTCTCTCCTCAGTGCTGTGATGATATAATGGGGTGCTCTGTACACACTATTCTCCCCTCAGTGCTGTGATGATATAATGGGGTGCTCTGTACACACTATTCTCCCCTCAGTGCTGTGGACTGTATAATATTGGGGTGATATAATGACACCTCGCACTGTACATTGTATTCTCTCCTCAGGCACAGTTCTGTGACGTCACATCCGCCCTACTTCTTCTTCTTACACAACTGTAGTGGCGGGAAGAGTCAGCTGTCTGTGTTATACAATCTGCGATAAGAATCTTCCTCCTCCTCCTCCTCCTCCTCCTCCTCCACCATAGACAAGCATGTCCGGACACCACAGACATCTCCTGACACTGAGAGACACAGCACAGGTAATGTACCCCGAGACTCATCGGGGGTCTCCATTCTATATAGGGGGGTCTATGTATTCTATTCTATATACGGGGGGTCTGTATTCTATATACGGGGTCTGTGTATTCTATATAGGGGGGTCTCTGTATTCTATTCTATATACGGGGGTCTCTGTATTCTATTCTATACGGGAGGGGGTCTCTGTATTCTATATACAGGGGTCTCGTATTCTATTCTATATACGGGGGTCTATGTATTCTATATACGGGGGTCTCTGTATTCTATATACGGGGGTCTCTCTATTCTATATACGGGGGTCTCTCTATTCTATATACGGGGTCTCTGTATTCTATTCTTTATACAGGGGTCTCTATTCTATATACGGGGGTCTCTGTATTCTATATATGGGGGTCTCTGTATTCTATTCTATATACGGGGGTCTCTGTATTCTATATATGGGGGTCTCTGTATTCTATTCTATATACGGGGGTCTCTGTATTCTATTCTATATACGGGGTCTCTGTATTCTATTCTATATACGGGGGTCTCTGTATTCTATTCTATATATGGGGGTCTCTGTATTCTATTCTATATATGGGGGTCTCTGTATTCTATTCTATATACGGGGGTCTCTGTATTCTATTCTATATACGGGGGTCTCTGTATTCTATTCTATATACGGGGGTCTTGTATTCTCTTCTATATACGGGGGTCTCTGTATTCTATTCTATATACGGGGGTCTCTGTATTCTATATATGGGGGTCTCTGTATTCTATTCTATATACGGGGGTCTCTGTATTCTATTCTATATACGGGGGTCTCTGTATTCTATTCTATATACAGGGGTCTCTGTATTCTATTCTATATACGGGGGTCTCTGTATTCTATTCTATATACGGGGGTCTCTGTATTCTATTCTATATACGGGGGTCTCTATTCTATATACGGGGTCTTTGTATTCTATTCTATATACGGGGGTCTCTGTATTCTATTCTATATACGGGGGTCTTGTATTCTCTTCTATATACGGGGGTCTCTGTATTCTATTCTATATACGGGGGTCTCTGTATTCTATATATGGGGGTCTCTGTATTCTATTCTATATACGGGGGTCTCTGTATTCTATTCTATATACGGGGGTCTCTGTATTCTATTCTATATACGGGGGTCTCTGTATTCTATTCTATATACGGGGTCTCTGTATTCTATTCTATATACGGGGGTCTCTGTATTCTATTCTATATACGGGGGTCTCTGTATTCTATTCTATATACGGGGGTCTCTGTATTCTATTCTATATACGGGGTCTCTGTATTCTCTTCTATATACGGGGGGGGGTCTGTATTCTCTTCTATATATGGGGGTCTCTGTATTCTATATACGGGGGTCTGTGTATTCTATATACGGGGGTCTGTGTATTCTATATACAGGGGTCTGTGTATTCTATTCTATATACGGGGGTCTGTGTATTCTATATACAGGGGTCTGTGTATTCTATTCTATATATGGGGTCTGTGTATTCTATTCTATATACAGGGGTCTGTGTATTCTATTCTATATATGGGGTCTGTGTATTCTATTCTATATACGGGGGGGTCTCTGTATTCTATTCTATATACGGGGGGGGGTCTGTGTGTCTTGGGGTGGACAGCTCGGTCTGCACACCTCCCCTTTCTCCTGTATTCAGGCTCCGTACACCCCGATGTCGGTATGTCGGGGTGCTGTGCTCACATATCAGGGGCTTCTCTATACACTAGAAATGTGCAAATCAAACACAGAATCCTTCTAAAGAACGTACATAGTACTAAAGCATACCTAGGAGGATGGGGGAGGGGAGGGGGGGGTTATTAAGCCCCACCAAATATCTGCATAAGAGGAAGACTTTTTTTACATGCGATTTTGCACATGTTCCTGCAAACACGCCCGTGTGACCGCAGCCTCAGACTTGTATCGCCCTTCCTTGTTGGGGGTCATTCAGAGAGAGACGCTGGCCCCCGTCCTCGGCGCTGAGACGTTTTTTTTTTGCTGGGTGTGACTCCGCCTCGGAGCCGCGTTCTGGATGCACTTAGAGGAGGACGCGGATGCAGCGGCTGTATGGTAATCACCGGAAGACCCGCCCCTTTCCTGACACTTTTTGTTTTACAAGTTTAACCTCTTCAACTGCGGAAAGATTTACCCCACCCTTCATGACCAGGCCATGTTTTTGCCATACGGCACTATTTTAACTGACAATTGCGCAGTTGTGCAACGCTGTACCTGAATAAAATCGATATCCCCCCCCCAACAAATATAGATTTCTTTTCATGGTATTTGATCACCTCTGCGGTTTTTATTTTTTGCGCTATAAACAACAAAAAAAAACTAAAATTTTTACTTCCTGCTATATAACATCCAATAAAAAAAAAAGAAAATGAAAAAAATCTAATTTCTTTATAAATTTAGGTCAATATGTATTCTGCTACTTATTTTTGGTTAAAATAAAAAAAAAATCCCAATCAGTGTATATTGATTGGTTTGCGCAAAAGTTATATTATCTACAATTATGGGATAGATTTATTTACTTTTTTTACTAGTAATGGCAGAAATCAGCGACTTATAGCGGGACTTGCGATATTACGGCAGACAAATCTGACACTTTGTCTACAGTGATCAGTGCTAAAAACGTGCACTGTCACTGTACTAATGACACTGGCTGGGAAGGGGTTAACACCAGGGGCGATCAAAGGGTTAAAACGTGTGCCTAGGTTGTGCTTACTAACTGTGGTGGAGGTGCTTTGAATGGGTGAAGGCTGGGTACGTGATCTGGCACAGAGAGCGGCCGCCCTGCCGCAGTAAATCTACGTGGGGGGGGGGATGGGGGGGTGTCACTAGGCGGTTAAATCTGTATTTTTTTGCTAGGAAATTTACTTAGAAACCCCCAAACATTAAAGTGATTGTAAGGGGCATTTTTTTTTTTTTTAATTTAAAATAAAACACATGTTATACTTACCTCCACTGTAGCACAGAGGTGTCTCTCTCTCTCTCTCTCCCCCCCCCCCCTCTCTCTCTCTCTCTCTCTCTCTCTCTCTCTCTCTCTCTCTCTCTCTCGCTCTCTCTGTCTCTCGCTCTCTCTGTCTCTCTCTCTCTGTCTGTCTCTCTCTGTCTCTCTCTCTTTCTCTCTCTCTTTCTCTGTCTCTCTCTTTCTCTGTCTCTCTCTCTCTCTGTCTCTCTCTGTGTCTCTCTCTGTGTCTCTCTGTGTCTCTGTCTCTCTCTCTCTCTGTGTCTCTCTCTCTCTCTCTCTCTGTGTCTCTCTCTCTCTCTCTC